>JAKCPI010027622.1:0-16156 GCA_023213315.1 Euborellia annulipes
CCTAGTAAAAATGATTAAAAATGTCTCAAGGACAAATTTTCATAAAAATTTTTTTTTTAACTAAATAGTTCCGTATTCACCAGAGCCTCTAGGGGCCCGGGCCCTCTCAAGGACAAAAATTTTATTAAAAAAATTCTTATATATTAATATATTTCATTTTTTTTTTTTTTTAATTTTATTTATGCGACGCACTTTTTCAAACAAAAATATAGAAATTGTCCATAGAAATAAAGATATTGCCCACATACTCGTATACAAGGGCGGTCCCAGAGGGGGGTCAAGGGGTCGTGACCCCCCCCCCCCCCCCAAAATCTTTTTTTTTTAACCCACACTTTTTTCCCACTCACTCTCCCATTCACACAATCTTTTCGGCAACTTAGGCCATTTAAGACTAAAACGATACTCATATTTGATTAATATATATTTATTGGGGTCCAGGCCCATTTATTTCTACTATAAAAAAAAAAAAAACAGTGACCCCCCCCAAAATGTAAGGCTAGGACCGCCATTGCTCGTATATATGTATATAATTTGAAAAATGTCGAGGGGAGGGGTTGGCCGAGCCCCTAGGCCTCCCCCCTTATATACGCCCCTGAAATCAATGCATTATTCTTTAGTCATATATATATTATTCTTTAGCCTCAAATTAATTATTTTGATTTTTTTTTTTATAGATTATCTAATCCCGAGGGGTGAACAAAATCTGTTAAGTCTGCTACTTGAATAAAGAAAATTCCGAGTTAAAATCTAAGTAAGTTATTATCATTTCTATGAGTACTTTTTTATTAAATGCATAAAATTTATTGAAAAATAATAAGTTATTTATTAATTGGCTATTTTAGAGTCAATTTATTGAATTTCTAACGTTTTTTTTTTTGTCAGAAAATTTTTAATCTGTGTTTTTTTGTCGTAATAATTTTCCCTTGTTCTTACTTTCTTGTAACCGAAAATTCGATCACTCTCGATCATTATAAATCGTCGAACAGACTATCTAAATAATCATAGGTTCTGTTCTCATACTAACCGATTGTCAAATTTGATAGAAAAATATCACTATCAATATTTTTTCTGAACAGCTGTTTTATTAACTTTATTAAAAATGTATAAATACTGTACAACGTTTCGACAGTATTTATATATTGGAATTTTAAAGAGGAATAGAGAAGGCTATAAAATCCAAGTTGTTTCTTTAATCAATTATATTAGTGGTTTTTACAAACAGTTTTTAAAAGAATAGAAAGATATTCTATATACCATATATGGACCCTGTTATGCATTAGTGTGTCAGCGCCAAAAAAAAATTAAAAATTGAATTAAGCACGGAATATTGTTTCAAATGCTTTAATTAATAGTATTTTTTATGAAATATGTCCTAAAAAAATTTATATTTAATGTTACTTGCACAATTGACAAAAAAAATTATATAGAATCCAATGAAAACAAAAAACTTTAATGTTAATTTTCCCAAAACTTGGTACCTGGCGCGGTTGACACACTAATGCGTAACAGGGTCCATATTCTTTTTCATGTGATCTGGTTTTAAGCAAGATAATTCACAATTCAAAGGATCGCCTTACAAATTGGAATTTTGTAGGCCCTATAATATATCTTTAATCATTTTTTTTTTTTTTTTTTTTGTATTGTGATTATTTACTCGGGCACCTTAAAAGTACCATTTATTCCTTAAAAAAAAAGTTATAAATTTTAATTATACGTTTTTTTTTTTAATCCTATCATATCAAAGATTAATTAAAGTAAGGATATAAAAAATAGAGCTCTTTTAATGTCTCTGCGTTTTTTCATCTTTCTCCCCCCCCCCCCCCCCCTCTCGCCCGTCTTCTTTTTTTTTTTACTTCTTATGTTGATCCAAGTTTACTTCCTTTTACTTAAAAACTCTTGGGCCAACTTCCGTTTGACATGGCTGGGTAAACAGGCCCTTTTAAAAACAAATTCGATTTACTTATACAGAGTGTATATGCTGGAGTAAAAAAAAAAAAAAAAAAAAAAAAAAAAAAAACATGAGATGATGGAAAATAGGAGAGAAGAGATGTTAACGAGATATTAATAAGTCTACGTTTTTAATTCACGATATAAATTTGAATATATCCCTTGTTTTTATTTACAATATTTTTTTTAAATTAAATTTATTTTTGGCTGCTTTTATTTATTTATATACCTTTAGCTCTGAGAGGAGAGAGCATTGCTATTATTCCGCAAAGTTATTCATTACAATCCCCCCCCTCCCCCCGCCACTGATTGAATAATTAACTAGTAGTCAAAATAGACTTTTTCTCTTTAATTCTAACCCAAATTTATCCTCTCAGAGCAGACTTGTGTTATATAAACAGTTATTTGGTCAATAAATTGTGTAACAGTGCTGCCATCTACTTTAAGTATAAATGAATCGACAACGGAATTTGTCACTTAGTTACTAATTTCTAATAAGGTTTTGATGATGTTTAACGTCGTCGTTTTAACATCAAAATGTACATAAAACAAAACACTTTTTTTTTTTGTTTTTAATAAAAAAACACTCACACTTTTTTCCAATTCACACTCACATTCACACCCACATACACACAGTCTTTTTGGCAACTTAGGCCATTTAAGACTTTAAACGATACCCGTTATTTGTAAATATATCTATTGGGGGTCCAGGCATTCTTTTTTAAGCCATTTGGTTTTTAAATAAAACCATCGGACTGCCTGGGATCCGAACCCTCGACCCTTGGTATACAAGGCAGGCGTACTAACAACCACGCCAAGCCCGAGGGCTTTTTTTTTAACTTACACTATTATTTCCGGGATGACTGAGCTGGAGCTGGATGATTTTTTCTTTTGATAAAATTTGGAAAAACTAAATAAGTACATCAGTAAAGTACTAGTACTCGAGGCTCTCTCAAAGACAAAACCTTGCTTAATTTCATATTAGTACCGAAAATAGTTGGCCTATATGTTTAAAATTTGAAAGAAATCGTTAAAAAGAATTTTGAGAAAAATGGAAATCACTAAAAAAGCAAATCAGTAAAGTACTAATGCCCGAATTTTCTCAATTTTTTTTTTTTTTTTTTTTTTTGGTGGGGGGGGGGGACCCCCGCAAAAAAAAAAAAAAAAAGAAGAGGGAAAAAAAAAAAGGGAAATATGAGACTTAGCACAATTGGTACAGGAAATAGTATATATTTAACTTCGAGAACTGATGTGCTTACAAATAAATAAACGTACAGTGAGGGACAATATTAAATCACACCCATGCGTTTTCAACTTGTGATTATTTCATTGTTTTTATAAAAGAAAATTAAAATCTTTATTGGAAATTTTCTAGGTTGGAACCATGAGAGTTTCCATTAAAAAATATTAATATTTTTTCAAAAACAATGAAATAATCAAGTAGAAAACGCTTGGGGGAACTTAATATTGTCCCTCACTGTACATGTACATTGCTCGTTTAATAGTACAATATAAGATATGATTTTTTTGTTTTCATTTAAGGTCTTTTTCGGCATCTAAGGCCATTTAGACCCCATCCCTATTTATTTCAAATGCCAATTCAAATGAAATAAATTTTTCACGCTTGGAACGGGAAGCGAACCCGGGACCCCGGCACGAGAAGCTAGTCTCTTCTCTCTGAGCCACGGGTCACGGGCAATAAAATAAGATTAAATTATTTTAATTTTAAAAATGTTCAAACTAGAGATTATATAGAAACTTTTATGTAGTAATGAAAATGAAAAATAATTTGAACATTTATTATTTACTCCACCCTCTTGGGGCGCATCCCATATTGCTATTTTATTTCTTCTTATTTTTCGATGCTGCGCAGGTTTGAATATTCGTCACTACTTTTGTTACAGCATGTATTTTATGACCTGAAAATAACAAATAAGGAAGAAGACCTTTTAGGTCCGTATTTTTTCAAGTGTTGAACTTAACTGTATATTTTTAAATTCATTTATTTATTCATGTACAGATATGCTGATTAATTTTTAATTTATTTTGAATTGATTGAATACACATTTCTACGTATATACCTAAAGGCCTATAAATTATTAAATTTGTCATTTTCATCAGCCTATATAATGAATAAAATATTAATGAAGATTATTATTTGTTAATGCCTCTCTCTCTCTCTCTCTCTCTCTCTCTTTATCAAAGTTGTTGTATTTCTATTTAATTATTCAATGGATATTTTTTTTTTCAAACTCCTACGCGTTTATCTGATTAAAAATAAAAATTTCTGGATAAATTTCATTTGCTTATAATAATAAATAGGGACGGTGTTTAAATGACCTCCGATGCCGAAAAATACCTTAAATAAAATAAATCTTGAAAGTCAATCAACACTTCAAATAGGGTATTCAATATTAAATAAATTACAATATCTTGAAGATGCATTGGATTAAGCTTTGTTTAAGAAAAAGTTTTTTTTTTTGAATGTGAGCCTTGATTATTACACTAGCCCTTGTGGAAAGGATGAAGAAAGTGAAATTTAATTCCTTATGAGGTTCTGATAGTCAGAGATAAGGAATTTATTAGTAAAAGGTAATTTTAATATAAATTTAATAAACATTCCCTTGATGTATCTTTCCCATCCTAACTCAATAACAAATTCTGGATAGTTTATAGACAGTATAGCTGCAATCTAGTAATATTAAATTATGAACTATTTTAGCCGGTGGCTTTGTAATATTCACAGGCTGGCTCAAAAAAATTATATTTTAATTCAAATGAGTGGTTTGAGGTTTCAAGCGCATTTTTTTTTAAGAACGCGTTTTTGTTACGTTACATTTTATCCCAATTTACCCTGCGTAAGCCGCGTTAAAGAACTTCGTTCCAAAAACTAGACTATTATAAAGAATTTTCCAATAAGGTTTTTTTTTAATGAATTTAATTCAAAAGGGATTATTGTGACAGAAAGTTATAATTTTTTTAATGACTTATTAAAAAATTATGAAACTTAATTTTTTTGTAATCAAGCAAATACAGAAAAACAAACTGTAACAAAAATTTAAAACTTTTTTTAAATTTAAAAATGAATTTATTATTATATTAATCACATATTAATTAAGGAAAATTTAAAGTTAGCTTAGATGATTTATTTAAAAATTAACTTTCAAATAGTTCAACACTCTTGCAAAAGATGGCAGGCTAGACTAACAGCCGGTATTATCAGTTCCTCTATTAGTCTATATCTGGCCTATATTTATATATTTTTATGCTTCTATAAATGATACATAATATATAATAACATGTATAAAGTATTCATTGCCCTCGGGCTTGTTGGGTAGGGGTTAGCGTGCTGGTCATACCAAGGGTCGCGGGTTCGGATCCCAGGCAGTCCGATGATTTTATTTAAGCCATCTGGAACGCCAAATATATATATATTATATTATAAAATACTAGTATCGTGAAGTCTTGATAAAAAAAATCAACCAAATGGATTAGATTAATAGCTACCATTCTGACTTCTCTTGGCAAATTTTCGTAATAGGTGTTTTTTTTTTTTTGGCTTACTTTCTAAGACACATAACGCCATTTTATCGGCAAAAACATGCGAAACAGCTTCGCTCCTACTCCCCCTTAACTATCTAATAGAAAGTGTTAAGTGCGTCAAATCACACCATTTTTTTTTTTTTTTTTGAAAACATAAATCTTTTAACTTTAAGTAATAAAATTTATTAGAAAAGTTTTTCTTTTAAATTATTCAATTAACCTGAATTTCTACTTTCTTACTTCTTTAAACGTCATCAAATGTCGTCGTTGTTTATACATATAATCATAAAAGAATAAAAGAAGTCATTTTATATACACACAAATTATATTCATTTTTATTTACTAAAGACAAACTTGAAATGAAATATTCATTTATTCGTTCTCGTTTTTTTTTTTTTTTGTGAAACTTTTTTTTTGTTTCTTTTAATTGAAAATTTTGTTTAATAGCTCTTTCGTTACCCCCCTCTTTTTTTTGACACACACAAGTGTTGACATCTTATATGTTCATTAACCTGAATGACAAGAAACAAAGGAGTCGAAAGACTTTTAATTAATTCCACTTGGAAACTTCCTCTAAATCTACACAAAAAAAAAAAAAATGGACCGTTATAGCTCATAAATTAAAAGAGATTAAAAAGTCATTGCTATAGCAATAGAAAGGATATGAAATTCAGTATCAAATGAATATGCGCAAAATGAGCAAAATTTTTCTGTTGGAATTTTATACTTGATCAATCAAAAACTCTAATAGGAGAAATGACGTACAACCGAATATAAAAAATCAAGACATCGAATTTTTGACATGAGGGGTCTTCCACATATTACGTCACGCCTTTATTGACGATATTCAAGTTCCCCCACCCTGTCACAGTTAGTCATATACAAACAAACCCCCCTACAAATATTATGTCACAACCTAGAACTACCCCGCCCCCCATAATATCGCACCATAATCTGTTGTTCTCTAATGATATTTTTATATAATTTATTTGGCTGATTATTGCCATTCAAGAAGAAAATTTCTACTCTGCGTCCTCAACACTTCCTTGATATAACTCAACAGTCACAATAACAATATCTAGAAAGATGAATAAAAAGGCTAAGAAGCAGCTATGATTATTTCTTTATTGCATTCAAACCCACAACGACATTTCGGTCGACTATGCTATCATCTTCATGGCTAAGGTTCAGTCAATAGAAACCCTCTTATGTTCTTTGATAGACATTTTTTTTTTAATTTACTATCTTTCAGGTTTATTAATTACATTAAGCGCACCAAAGAACATAAGACGGGTTCTAGCCATGAAGATGGTCGCATAGTCGAACGAAACGTCGCTGAAGGTTTGAATGCAATAAAGAAATAATCATCGCTGCTTAGCCTTTTTATACATCCTTCTACATATAATATAATCAGCTTTTCACCTCGCTTAAATAACAATATCAATTTTTTTTTATTAAAGCTCCATCCTTTCTTGAATTGGAGTTATTTAATAAGTCTAAAACTTTAAAAAATATTTTGTCAATTGTTAAGACGTAGCCAGATTGTTCATATCCATTTGATAGCGAGGGTTCATATATTTTTGGAAATTGAATTTCTACTGCTTTATCACTCATCTTTAAATATCTTTTTGTTTACGCGTTATAGGGAAGCAAAAGGGGACAGTAACGCTTTTTCGTGACATAATCTTAATCAAAGCGTGATGAGATTTTTTTTTTATTTGTCCAAATTCCAAAGAAAATACAAACAATAGGTAAAAGATTCCGGAAACGTCATCCTAATCTCCAAATCCTATAATATCCATGATTATGTGGCGATAAATAAATATTTCATTTCCTTTCAACGCAACTTTCCCCTTCAGAGGGGAGGAAATGACGTCATTAAGTCGAACATCATCAAAGGAGGGTGGCGATACCAAAGTGGCCAACAACCGACCGGACCCTCTTTTATTATTATTATTATGATTATTATTATTTTATGCTTGAAAGGGGAGTCAAAATTTAAAAAATAATTTCAAAGCGTGCCATAGGAAAGTTTTAGCTATTTATTTCCCCTTTATCAGGAGCTTAGAGAACTGTGTATCCCAACGTTTTTACTTTCCCTTACTTAGATATACTAGAATAGAAAGAAAGTAGAGCGATCGTATCAAAAATTCGATGTCGAAATTTTGACGGAAAAACACATTTTGAGAATCCCTGTTTTTTTTTTTTTTTTGTTAAAAAAAAAACATTCACACACACATACGCACATATGCACAGTCTTTTCGGCAACTTAAGCCATATAAGACTTTTACGATAACCGTTGTATTAATAATAATATATAATGGGGCCCAGTGTGGATCCAGAGAGAGAAATTTAAAAATCTAAGTCAGAGAGGGAAATTTAAAATTTCCAAACAGTGAGCAAGAATAAATTTGATGCATTTTCTCGCCGAAGGATTGAGAGGGCGCAGTCCCCTACCAAACCGAAAGCGGGCTTTTCTACTTGTAATATAGTATAATATAATTAAAAATAATTATAAAATTATATTATCCTATTGATGGCTTCTGCTAGGCGCTCGACAAACTTGTTCCTTTGAGGCCACCCATCCAAAGGGTTTTTAGTTACCTAAAGATTCAACGAATAATTATTTTTTGAGTTTTCGTGGATGAAATAAATTTCAGAGTACTCTCATAGACATCTAAAAAATCTTGCAAAATATTTAATCGCTAGTTAATACAGTAATCTGTATGAAAAGATGAACTTGGTGTCTTCACCACATAAATAAAAAAAAATATCAAGCATTGAGAGATAATTCCAACTTGTCACATCACTTCTCTCTCTCTCTCTCTCTCTCTCAATTGCGAATATCTGATTTGTATAGAATCAAGTTAAACATGCCTACTTAGTCAGGCTATAATTGTGAAAGTTAGTTGTTCCAATAGAGAGAGAAGAGAGAGAGAGAGAGAGAGAGAGAGAGCTGATAGATGTATTGTTTTGAAACTTCAAATGTGATTTCAACTCAACCAGCAGTTTATGAATTTAATTTTAACTTGTATATGTGTGAGTGTTAATGCCGTTTTCATGCATCAAAGATTTTCAGTCAATTTTAATGCTTAAATAAATTCTCATTCATATAAATATAATATTTAATTTTTTATAAATAAATAAATCATGGAATGTTTGTGTGGTCTGTTTTCTATTGATTGATAGGGAGAGAGTGAGAGTGGGGGAAGGGAGATAAAAACAAAATCGTCGTTATTTCAAAAGGGTGGTTTTTATTTAACTCCTCTCAAAGAATAGCTTTGAAAATGCCATATCTCCAACATCGTTGATCCGATCGCTATCAAAATTTACTTTCCATTGAGAAAAATTCCTGTCAAATTTCAAAGGACAGGAAATACTGTATAATATAAAACAAGTTTATTTAAATCGCATTTACATTAATTGATTAAATTTTAATTGTTCAATTTCATAGAATAACAAATGCGAAATTTAATTAATTAATTTAAAATTTTAATTAATTGTCTTTGAATAAAAGGATAGAAAATACATTTTGTTGCTACTTTCAAGCTATTAGGATGCAATAAAATAGTTCATTTACAAATACTGTTTTTTGTCACCTTGGAATCTTCCCTCCCCTGTGGCCGAGAGGTTAGAGATGTTGAAAAATGTCAATATTGATATCCTACAAGCCAAGAGGAGTGGGTTCGGGCCCCAGGCAGTCCGATGAATATTTATTTAAATCATTTGGCTATCAAATGGTGTATATTAATGTGCCTAATCCTAATATTTATATTTATTTATCGTTTAAAGCCTATCTGACCTAAGTTTCAGAAAAGACAAAAAAATACTTTCTCACTATATATTAAATATATATAAAAAAAAAAAAAAAAAAAGAAATAGTATTTTTTTTTTTTATAAAAAAAAACACACCCCGGGTTTGTTGACTATTATACCACCATCTTTATTTGGATAGATTTTTTAGTAAAAAAACTCTAATTTTTTTTAAAACATATTTTTTATAATTTTTTTTATTTAGCGCCAAAAGTCAATATGAAATGTCTGTCAAACAACTTGAGAGGTTTTTCTAATGACTGAACTCTAGCCATGAAGATGGTCGCATAGTCGACCGAAACGTCGCTGTGAGTTCTCTATTAAAGAAATAAATCTAGCTGCTCGGCCTTTTATTTTTCTACTACATATTGATTCAGCTATTCACCTCGCTAACATTAAATATATAGTTAAGAGAAAGTGATAAATCCTGTGCACGCTGCTTATTGGAATCACGGATATTGTTATCACTTTTGCGAAGAACGGGCCAGGCATAAAATACTTCATAGAAAAAATTTTGTAGTAATCATGATTACGGTTTTAACAAAATTTTAACAAAAATTTGTAAAAATGTCATCAATTGAAAATCAAGAGCCAGAGGAAGATGCGGACATACAAACACCTTCAACATGCAGAGAGAAGCGCTGGAAGTTTTGCGACATAGTATGCAGCAGAGGTTATCTGATTTTCAGACGCATATCGACTATGAAATTTTTGTTAAAAACTTGTTCCACGAAAATCAGAGATAAATAACGCTGGATGAGTTTTTTTTTTAATATGAATTCCTTATTGTTTTCTATTTTGTTTCAAATTTATTAACAGATATGTATTTTAAATTAAAATAAAGCTTTGTCTTTTTCTGGTATTATTATCATCAATCGGATACTGTTATCAAAAACCCTGTGATCACATTAAGTGACATGCACTGTAATCCCCAAATGGGACGAAGCTGTCATTACGTAAATTTTTTATGACTTTTTAAAGAAATGTTTTACAATATTCAAAGATTTTTTCGTTCTATTTTGTTCACATAAACAGGTCATTGTTTTTTTTAGCCACAAACGTGTATTTCCATTAAAATCTTGATACACGCTATAAAAGTTAATAGGCCACACTTTCTTTTGTGTACAGTAACACCTTTGATCAGAGAAAGAAGCGTTTTTTTTTTTTTAAAGCTTAGAAAAAGATCTTAAATAAGATAGTTGTTGTAATTAGGTGCGATGTCAAATGAAAAGAAGTCACTTGACAAGCCTAATTAATAATTAAACCTTCTCTTCTTCTCTTTTAAGATTGCCTCTGATGATAGAGATAGATAGATAGATGCTTCAGGTTTATTTTGATCAATTTTTTTTTTTTTTCTTTCTAAAGAACACGACTCTCTCTCTTGAGACTTATTTTGAAGTCTCAGCTTGCTTTTGATGTAGGCGCGCGCAAATCAATAAGGGTCGGTCGGTCGCCCTGGAGGAAAAAGACCCCCCCCCCCCCCTCCCCCGTATCCACTTAGGAATGAGGCCCTTCTTTTCCTAAAGGCGACGTTTTTAACGCCGCCATTTTCTACTCTGCTCGTGTCATCAAATGATCCATTCGATGATAAATGATATTTTAATATACAAAACATATTTTTACTAGAGAGAGAGAGAGAGATGGAAAAAATCTATCATAAACTCGGAAACATGTTTTTATATTGAAAGAAAATATTATTATTATTTTTTTTTTTTTATTATAGCCTACTCGATTTTTTGTTTTCGAGGAGATGTAAAAGTGAAGCGCGGATTTAGCAACAGGGCTAGAAGCCTACCTTCACAAATTTTACACTTTTTACAAATCGTTATGTTCCAAATAATACTGCACATCTCTTTAAAAAACCTTTGATTAAAGATTTTTTAGCATTTTATTTAAAAATAATTTATTCTCAATGCTTTTACTTGTAGCTGTGAACAAAAAGTATTAATAGTTTGCCAATCAACGAGCTTCCCCATCCACACTAATTATAGGCCTAAGTATGTATCTATTATTACGTCATCTGCCTCGTTAGTCCCGAGCCAAATGCCCTCAGGGGTCCTAGGTTAACCTAGGACCTAGATAATTATCTAATATGTGGGGTTTAAGAACGCTTTCCCAGATGTTAACACCCAAGGTCATATCAATGAGACCAGGTTTCCACCAAACATTTGGATCTGTCAGTTGTTGGAAATCGTAGGGCTTACGAACTGACTTCGGGAAAGGAATGGCAATTCTTGTATTAAAGCCGAAAAGACTAAAAAAATAAAGATAGACCCGCGACTCCCAATACACCTGTGTGCCGCGAGGTGATTGGAACCGAACCGGACGTCTAACAAAAGATTAAAATTATATATATACAATGGGCCTCAGCGCTTTTTTTACGGAAAAAGTGGGCTGCACATCAGAAAAGGTTGGGAACCACTGATTTAGACTATATTTTTTTCATTTGAGAAATTTAAAATATTATTATAATTAATTGACTGATTTTGCACAAGGAGAGATAGAATCTAATGTTGGGAAATTCCGGATTTTCAGGCATTTTTTGAGCCTCCATTAAGGGATTCGGGGACTCGAGTATTTTTCCTAGACTCTCCATCATGTTCCGAGTCGAAATTCAGGTCCTACTTTTATTCCTCTGGCCCTGAATAGGCCCGATTTAGAGCACTGTAAGCCAACCTAGCTCTGATATTGAACCCTGAGATCATACCATTTACTAATAGGCCCTAACTATTCTATTAGGTCTGACTTTGGTTCCCGAACATCGTAAAAATATAAATTTGTACTATTTTGGGGTTCATGCAATAGATCTACTTTGATCTCCCCAAACCCACTATAGGAGGCTCAATGTCGAACTTAAATTTCGACTAGAGGTTCTCTATAAGAGCACAAAATTTCATTTCGAGTTTCGAATATTCAAACAGAGCGTGACAGACAGATAGACAGAGGGACCTGATCCTTTCTTGCACTGAAATATTTCAGGTTCCACAAATACAAGATGGGTCACTTACCCGCGCTCAATCTAGGTGTGATCCACTAAGTTGTTTAAGAAACGGACTTGCACAAAGATAGTAGAAGCAATTTGAAGAGAATTTGTGCAAAAAACTCAAAATTGCATTTTTTGAGTTGGACTGGTCTAATCACTTGGTAGATAAAAAGTTTCGTTAACAGCACCTCAAGTTTTCGGCTTTATGTTGCGTTGTTCATCAGACAATTGGTTTCTTCTTAAATTGAAATAAATTTTTCTCGTCTTTAATGTAACGTGAACAAGCTCTGAGGTTTCTCTAATTATACCTTCTATATTTTCTTCTAAACATGTATGGTTTCCTTTACAAAAAAGACAATTCTCTTACCATCATCGCCAATATATAGAAAACTCACAGATGTTAGAGAATATTAGAGCCTTCCTTTGCAGTCAAATCACAAACGGACTCGTTATAATTCTTTACAATCTATTAAAAGCCCTCTCTCTCTTTCTCTTATTAGAATCTTAATAACATGAACGAAATGAACGATATATAGGTCTTTAGTATCTTCTTACTCACTTCATTAAAGATTACGACGACTCTCTCTCACTTCACCCTTTTCTTCTTTATTTATAATATCTGATATTAAACTTTAAAATATCTTAATAATAGAAGACATCTATTTTATGTTTTCCTTCAAAAATTTCAAATCTTTTTAAAAGGTATGAAGAAATTTAAAAAATAATCCCCTCTTCGGTGATTTATCGTTGACCCGTCGCGTTTTCAATGTTTCTTCTTCAATCGATCCTAATTTCTCTTTAGTTAAAAAAAAGCTTTTGCCTAAAATGATTCTCTCTCTCTCATTGGTGGGAGCTCATGCGAAATGATTCCCTTCCACTTATGAAAGTGCATTCATTGATAAAGAGTAGATAATTCATATCGTGAGTGGCTCATGATGATATGTCAAAAGAGTGTTGCAAATAAACACGCTCTGACAAAAGAGAGGAGGGCAAAAAAATCGTCCAGATAAATATTAAAACATACTAACAACAAACATTTGAAAAATAATTACTTTCTCTTACTTCTATATGTGTTAATATATAGAGAGAGAAATTATTGGATTCATGTCAAAAATTCGATGTCGAGGTTTCAGTGGATATTCACGTTTTGAGGTCCCCTGAAGTGGTTTTCGGGCATAGTCTGTCTGTCTGTGTGTGTGTCTGTCTGTGATGTCGACACAAAAAATCTGGTGTGACAAGCACAGATACAACTTTCAATTACTTTCGAAGGTAAGAGAAAGTTGTGTGCTGTGCGACCACTCACACCAGATTTTTATTATTGACGTAAAACGCAATTATATAGCTTTGATTTAATATTTATTAATCGCGGATAGTACCAAATGAGATAATGCAGCTATATTTTTTTATTTATTTTTTTTATTTGTACAGCTGAGGTTTCGGTTCTATATTGGAACCATCTTCAGAGCTATCAAAAATAAAGACTTTTCGGAACCATTTGCATAGCTGACAAAATAAAAACTTTTTGTCAGCCCTGAAGAAAGTTCTAACACAGAACCGAAACGGCAGCTGTACAAATAAAAGAAAAAAGAAAAAAATATAGCTGCATTCTCACTATCCGCAATTAATAAAAATTATCATTGACCTTTGCATGGGCGTAGCCAGGGGGAGGCAGGGAGGGGCCTTTGCCCCCCCTGGCTTGCCCTAAAATTAAAAAAAAAACAAATATATATATATTTCCCATTGGGAATTTTTTTTTAACGCCGCAATCCACTACATTAATTTAATTTTTTTTTTTTATTTAAATAAATAATTAATAATCTATGTATATATTAATTGCAAAACCCCCCCTCCCCTCTCGCTCTAACGAGGGGGTTGCCCCCCCCCCCCTAACAAGATGTCTGGCTACAACAACTTTAATCTCTGTCTCCGGGGGGGGGGGGGGGGTAGGACAAGTGTTTTAAAATGTAATAAGAAAATTTTTTTCATTATAAATGAGAATGGAAATGAATTACGTGGTTAATTTTTTTTAATTAAATATTTCTTAAACGATTTAAGACATACGAGATGAGTTTGTGTTTATCTAAACTCCCTGGGCTCGGACTAGCATTTTCTACTTTTAGCCGCGAAAGCACTAAGTCCTGGTTCGAGTCCAGGGGGGCTGTGTTTTTAAAAAACTTTATTTTTTTTTTCTTTTGTTATCATCGCTGCAGACTATTCAGTCATTTATCATAAATGCAAAACTATAATAACATTGCTACCAATAATATACATATAAATACTTAGTAAAAACATTATTACAAATAACATTCAAAATCGATACATAGAAAATAAAAGAAAATGCATGAAAACTTTTCGTTGTCCAGATGTTTTGAGATTGATGTTATCTATCTCATTTTTACTTTCTCTTATCTATATATTTATCAGTTAAATGTTTTTTTTTTTTAATTATAAAACGAAAATAGAGATGTGCTCTAAGTTGCCGAAATTGAAAATAGAGTGAGATATATCGGAATAAGAAAAAATGTTCTTTTTTTCTTTCAATTTCATTGTAAAGTATTTAATAAAATTCCTACATTTTTTTTATTTTTCAAGTGATCTGATTAACATCGATTTTTTTTTTTTTTTTTATTTGGTGTTTAAAACAAAAAGAACAAAGTCTATAAAATTCAAGAGAGATAACAATCGAACAACAGAGACAAAATTAAAATTTTTCTTTTAAATTCTTCCATATTTAATTAAAGAATTTCCTTATCAACTCGTAAATTTTTTTATTTAGGCCAAAAACAAAAAATTCGTTTGTGATCTCAATCTAAGAAAATAAAATTTCTAAAAAGGGGAAAAATTTTATTATCAAAAAAAAAGGCAAACAATTTGTCCATTAAAAAAGATTCTCAAATACGAAAACTAGAAGGGAATAAGCTTCATAAAATAGGTTTTTTTATTTTTTTTTAGAGGGGGAAGAAAGTCGGTCACATAGATTTATAGAGACCATAAAAGGATCTATATTTATTTTCATTACGAAGAAGAACATGAATAAGCTCTTGTTGTTTATTTGATCCAATTTTTTTCCTCCCCAACCTCTCTAGATTAAAATTTTCTTTTAATAGATTACGTACTTACTTAGTTACCTCTGGCTCTTTAATAGGAGAAAGTTTGCTTGCTTACCTGGAACAAAACAAAAAAGATATATTATTATTAACATCTGTAAGTTTTAGGTTTCTAGAGAAAAAAAAATTACCTACGAGTTTGCAAAACTTTCCGCGAGATTAAAATTACCCCCGCCAGGGCCTAAGGCGGTGAGTTGCCGAAGGCAACAAGCTAGTATTCTATATTTGGTTGAATTCTTGATGAACTCTGAATAAATAGATTAAAATTCTTGTGAAATTTGATTCAGATTGGTGTTAATTAAGTTTCAAATTATTTGGTCCAGGGGATGCTGAGAACTTTATTGAATGGTCATTTTCATCGTCTCCTGCGGGCTGATTCCCTTTAAACTTTAAAACTTTTGTTAGTATCTTCTATAACTGTAAATATGTCAAATTTCATCTTTTTTCGATGAGTAGTTTCAAAAGGTATTAAAGAGCTTTCTGGTCGGGAGGCGCGTGGCGGCATCGGGGAAGAACAACAGGTTCCTGAATCATTGCAATTAAGCAATGCCAATCACGGTGGGTGGCTTCGAAAAACCAGCATGTTGAACATCACACGGTTGCCATCGATATTATACATTTAACCCCTAATGGCCCCAGAAGCCGAGAGGGAAAATAAAAAAAGCTTTCTATTTTTGTGGCTTAGGCCCCTAAATTAGAGAGACTAGATTCAGTGCTCTGGCTCAACAACAATTTTCTCTGTTGCCAGGTCCCCCAGACTCTA
>JAKCPI010027623.1:0-30779 GCA_023213315.1 Euborellia annulipes
GGGGGCGATCGCCCCCTCGCCCCCCCCCCCCCCCCTTTAATCCGCCCCTGTTAATGATATGTTAGGGTAATTCCGTGAAAAAACAAAGAAAAAAAATTATAGTCCTAATTTTATTTAGCGCAACTGAATTGGCCTTCGAAGTTGAAATATTAAGTGAAATTAATTATATCTGATTAATTATTAAGTCAAATATAAAATATTTTTGGTGTGAGATTGAAATTATAAGTGGACCGTCCAAATCTAGCTGCATAGCTAGTTTTTATAGAAAAAAAGAAAATTTATAGGTAATAATCTAAAAAAATTTGAGGTTTAAAGAGACTAGGTCCTCCAAATCTGTCTATGCAGCTAGTTTAAATCAAAATGTTAAAAGAAATAATTTTTTTTTTGTCTTGCATCTGAGAACATTTCGACCCCGTCCCTATAATTTTCATTTGATTGGAAGCCAATTTAATTGAAATAAATATTTCTCACTTAAAACGGGAGGCAAACAAGAGCACATGAAGCGAATGCTTTACCTCTGTAGGCCTTCTACGGATCAAGGGAAGAAATACATTTAAGAGAAATATGATGATTATTATGAAAAATATCTGGCTGAGTAGCTAGTTTTTTAATGAAATAAATATTTACAAATAAATTATGAAGAGAAATTAAAAATGTGAAAATGCTGTATCAGAGTAAACCGCCCAAAACTGGCTATGCAGCTAGTTATAGAAATTTTAAGATATTCATATATAGCAAGAAAAATAAAAATTTTTTGTGGGTGTTTAAAGAGACACTTTGACTTTCAAGTCTGGCAATTTCGAATAAGAAGATCCCAGCTGGGCCGCCCCAGTCTGGCAAAGCATCTAGTTATTAAATTAAATGATAAGATAAGATATTTATAAGTAAGCTTATTATGAGTAATAAAAAGTTTTTGCGGATTTCAAATATGGATAGATGGCCTCTTATGGCCCACTCTCCAAAATCTGGCTGAGCAGCTAGTTTTTTAATGAAATAAATATTTACAAATAAATTATGAAGAGAAATTAAAAATTTTCAGAATTTGTGAAAATGACGTTTTCAGAGTAAACCGCCCAAATCTGGCTTTGCAGCTAGTTATTATAGGAATCTTAAATAAGATGTTCATATATAGCAAGAGAAATAAAAATTTTTTAAAGAGAGCCTTTGAATGGCCTTTTAAGTCTGGCCGTGCAGCTAGTAAATAAATTAGATCATATTTATATTCAGCCTTTAAATCTAATTTTTTGTATGTCATCTAAAAATTATTTATTTTAACCAAATAATAACTCTCAGTTATTGTTAAATGAGATCGTGGCTAATCGAAATCGGTTTGTAAGAAATAAATATTTTATCATTTAACAACAACAAGTCTTATTGTTTGAATTAAAAATAATCACCTGGGCATTGTTGAAGAGAAGAAGCCAAGATGGCTGGTTAGAGAGTCCTCTCAATTGGCAATGATGGATGGGTGAATAAACCGTTGCTGTTAGTTGGTTTCCTGTTTTGAAAAAAAAAAAATTCGTTGTTAGTATAAAAAATAATTAATTTCACTTAATGTTAAAAGAGGTAGGTCTTTCAACTTTCAACTATTAAGTTGAAATCGACATTTAATATCAAAATCATAAATTGATCTTGTTAAAACGATTTATCAACTTTTGTTTCTTTTAATACTAATTTGAATATTTAATCGAAATATTAAAACTTTTTTAAATTTTCATATAAAAACATGTTTAAAAGTAATTAAAAGAATCATTTATATGCAAAAAGAATTTTAAAAAATATAAAATTTACCTGAAATTTCGAGCAACGGGGGGAGGAGGTGTTGATGGCTTGCAAGCGTCCGTCCTCTCGTCTAGCAGCGGAGGGGTGGTGAGACGGTGAGAGGGGAGGGCAACAAGGCGCTTGGCAAGGGGAAATGGCCTAGAAAGAAAAGAATCTCATTATTAGAGCGCTTGAAATTTACTCCCATGATAATTAAATTTAAAAAAATATCTAGAAATTCTTGAATTATTTGATCAATTATAAATATTAAATGATTAATGAGAATAATTGAACAATAATTAGCAATATTGAAGTAAATACCTAAGTAAAAACGCCGAAAAACCAGGAGAGTGAGAGAGAGGTGGCCGGCGGCGAAGATGGCATCTCCTCAAATGAGGTGGCTTCGTAGTTTCTTGAGCAAACTATCATAGGTTCATCTCTAAACAATAGCCTCCCCTCTTCTGACCTCTCTAGGCTAGCCAAGTAAATTTTTCTAAGCAGATCTTGTGGCGCCAAAGAATATAACCCTTGTGATTGGCTAATTAGTAAGATGGACGATTCTATTTTAATCAAATAAAAGGGGGGTCAGGTAATGAAAATTAAACAGACTTTATAACCCTTGTGATTGGCTAATTAGTAAGATGGACGATTCTATTTTATTTAAATAAAAGGGGAGTCAGGTAGTGAAAATTAAACAGACTTTTTATAACCCTTGTGATTGGCTAATTAGTAAGATGGACGATTCTATTTTATTTAAATAAAAGGGGAGTCAGGTAGTGAAAATTAAACAGACTTTTTATAACCCTTGTGATTGGCTAATTAGTAAGATGGACGATTCTATTTTATTTAAATAAAAGGGGAGTCAGGTAGTGAAAATTAAGCAGACTTTTTCTTATGTATTTTATTGTGTAATGAATAGTTGAATATTAAAAGCAAAAAATATCTTTGGGATTTTTTATCAAATTCATTTTACTTCGTAAAAATCTGGTGTGACTGGTCGCCAGACAGTATTGTGCTTTAGGATTCAACACAGAAAAATATTTATAAATAAATTGTATTTTTATTGGAGAGTTGTTTTCTTTATCTATTACGTCAAAATCTGATGTGACAGGTCCTTAGGTAATTGAAAGCTGTGTTCACTGCTTGTCACACCAGATTTTTTTTGTCTAGACTATTAATTAGAAATGGACCCTGTTACGCATTAGTGTATCAAGCGCCAAAAAATTAAAAATTGAGTCAAGCACGGAATATTGTTTCAAATGCTATAATTAATAGTATTTTTTATGAAATATGTGCTAAAAAAATTTATATTTAATGTTACTTGCACAATTGACATATATAATCTAATAAAAACAATGTAAATCAGAAAAACTTTAATGTTAATTTTCTCAAATCTCGGTACCTGGCGCTTGACACACTAATGCGTAATAGCGTCCAAATAATAATATGCAAGTCATGAAGTACTTACCAATGATTTTTGAGAGAAATGCTGAAATATACTCGAAGTAGATGTGTTGGTATTGGCGTAATTAGGTGCCATGGGACCAGCTATCCTCCGGGGGGCCTGGAAGGCCCCATATTGTCTCAATTTTTCTTGGGGCGTGAGCCTTCTGGGGGGGGGGCGCCTCCCCCCTGGACCCCCTAGTTTCGCCCATGAGTGTTGGCTTCGTCAAGTCTTTGGTGAGAAGAGAAGCAATACATTGTCAGTGCAGGCAGAGAAGGAGAGGGCTGACGGAGTGGGGAGTAGAGGAGCCCTAGGATAAAAGATATTATTTTAAACTCATTGTTTAATAAAAAAAAAAAGTAGGGTATTAATAATAAAAAATAAGATGGCGTTGACATTATTGAAGTTAAATTAACCTAATATAAATTAAAATGAGATATTTTTCGATATAAAAAAAAATATTTTATTTTATTTATACAGGGATATTTTATTATTTACAAGAATATAATAATAAAAATATTTATTTTTTTTTTAACAATTTATGTTAGTGTATTTTGATTTATTTTATTTTATTTATTATTAAAAGGGAATTGAGTTGTTGAAAAAAAAAAAGAACAAATCAACTCAAAATATTTCCTCGCAACCATGCAAACAACATTCAAACCTAAAAAATATTAATTTTATCATAAGTAAAATAATAAAAAAAATAATAATAACAACAATATTAACAAAAGAAAGGAAGCTTAAGAGGCTTATTCATTTTATAATATTCAATATTTACAACAAAGAGAAAAACATGATTCTTTTTTTTTGTTTGTAAAATAATCTCTAATTTTGTTTCTTCTTTGGTTCTTTTCCAATGAATTGTGGGGGGAATAGAAATTTTAAGAATTTTATAAGCCTCAATTTATCTAAAAAAAATGATTTAAAAAAATTAAGAAAATTTTTAAGAAATAAAACATTAATACTGAAAAAATAAAACAAATATTTGAGTAAATATTTGATGATTATAAAAATTTATATATATATTATTGTTGAGTAGTTATATGTCCATTTTAACAATACCATTTTTAATAAGTCTTTTTTTCTTGTGGCACTCGGGCTCATTTATTATTTTGGTACCTAGATGATACCATATTTAAAAAAGTCCTTTTACTTAATAGATTCCATTCAGATAATTAATTCCAAAGAGGACCACTGAAGACAAACAGTAAGCAAAGATTATTTTATTATTTTGTTATCTAATAATTAAATAAGTTGGACATATCTCCTCAAAAAAATTTTTACCCATTGGATGGGCTAAGAAAATAGCTTCTTTCATTTTAACTTTTATTGTGATATCAAATTTACACGTCTTCTTGGTTCTGGTTCTAATAAATCGGCCAAATTATGTAAATAACCCAACTATGCCTCCAAGGGACACTCCCGTGAAGTTACTAGCATCGCAATCATCAAAGAAAAGTTTGGAGGCCAAAAACAACCTATGTTTTTAATATAGAAATTCATATTATTTGTCTTCAGTAAAATATTTATTTGGCAATCATCAAATGTTTCGAACTTGTCCTCTTTATAGTTAATTGTTTATTTGGATAAATATAGTATATAGAGAAAATACAATAAAAATATTTAAGCCTCTAGAATAAAAGCAAATTCCTATTATTTAATTAAATTGTGATATATATATATATAAACATACATATAGGCTGTAACGTATTCGTAAAGGCATTGAATAATTGAACATATCCTCTTTTTTCTCAAATATACAACAAAATTAAAACAATAACAATACAAATGTCGAGAAAAAATATTAAAATCACTCAAAGCCTTTAAGAATACTCTGTATATTATTTCAAATGTATTGATATAATAAAATAATTTTTTTTTTAATTAATGAAAATATACAAAATAGAAGGCATCTAATTTGAATAATTAAAATGAGGATGAACATTTAGAAGTGTTTTATTTTAAAGAAATTTGTGATTCTTTTCAATTAGTAATAAATTGTTCTTTACAAAAAAGTGTAGGAAATTTGCTTTTAGATTTGAATAATAAATAAATTTCACTAAATGTATATTTTCATTAAAAAGAATAGAATTTTGCTTTCTCTTTGCTCATTTTGTGGCTTGTTGTCCAGTAGTTCAATTATAGTGATATCACACAGAGAGCTCATTTTTAATTTTTCTATTGTAAATTATTCCGTTGGGGAATTGTTTGGCGCTGCGTCTAAACGGATATGCGTGACGACAGGACCGCCGTTAACGGGATTCATGCTACTTGATGTTGATGTCGCTGACGATTTTTGAGGTGACGACTCGTCCAAGAAGACCCACTGTTCGAACGTTGATTTATTTGCATTATAACTGGGAATTTGTACAGATATAGTTGATGTTGTAGAAGTATTATTATTATTATTATTGTTGTTTATGTTTGTCGTTGATGTGACTAAATCTGTAGTGCTGTTTGCAGTTACAGAGGATTTTCTCGGTGGCACCGGCGGTCGAGGTCCTCCAGGTCGGATTGATGTAGTTGTTGTCGTTGTCGTTGTTGTGCTCGTGATTGTAGTTGCGGGTGGGCTTTCAGCAAGAGATGCCTAGTAATAAAAATTAAAGGGTTAAGTTTTTCGGACTCAATCTTCAGATGGAGAAATATTTTTCTTGATTGTTAAGAAAAATAGGAGCAAGAAGATGATCGAGGTCTGTATATAATACAATTTTATCTTCATTTTGATTTAGGAGGTTTCTTGAAAATTTAAAAACAATTTGGATTTCATCGTTAGAATCTAAATGGATGATAAAAATTTAGTCCGCTTTATGAGTTCGTTAAATCTTATAATTCTCTGGGGGGGGGGGGGGGGGGGGGGGGGCTAAAAGAAGATGTTAAGAATTTCACTAGGTTTGAATTCAAATAATTTAACAATAGAATTTGCTAGAGGGATCTTTATTCCCCGAATTTTTTCAAAATTTGTTTCGACTTGATTCTTGTTGAAAATCTTCCGAGACGCTTTTTTCTAAATATTTAATATTGGTGGCGGTAATTTTTTACTGAATTCAGTTTTCTCCCGCAGTTCCTCCAAGATTCCTTGAGGTTCATTTTAAGAACTTCAGATACAAAACGAAGAGTATTCTAATCTCCTTAGTTATGAATTTTGTGAAATAATAAGTTTGAATGTTATTTTGAATTATATAATCTAAAAAATTCACTGTAGGTACTAGTTTAACAATTTTAAAATTAAAATTATTTAATAATAATTAAAAGTAAACACTAGGTTTAGTTTAAAAATTTATTTAGTTTGTGTACATTTTGATGTTAAAACATCATCACAGGACCTTACCTTACAAGTTTGTAAACATCATCATCACAACCTTATTACAAACATGCAAGGTAAGGTTCTGATGATGATCACAACCTTATTACAAACATGTAAGGTAAGGTTCTGATGATGGTCACAACCTTGTTACAAACATGTAAGGTAAGGTTCTGATGATGATCACAAACTTATTACAAACATGTAAGGTAAGGTTCTGATGATGATCACAATCTTATTACAAACATGTAAGGTAAGGTTCTGATGATGATCACAACCTTATTACAAACATGTAAGGTAAGGTTCTGATGATGATCACAACCTTATTACAAACATGTAAGGTAAGGTTCTGATGATGATCACAACCTTATTACAAACATGTAAGGTAAGGTTCTGATAAAAAAAGAGGTGATGATGTTTTAACATCAAAATGTACATAAATGAAATAAAGCTCCTTTTTTTAAACTAAGCCTAGAGTTTACTTTTAAAATATTCTTAAATCATTTTAATCTTTTGTTGAGTTCTTAAAAGAGAAAAGAAGACGTTTTTACCCAAGTGTGCAAAGAGGGCGGAGGTGCAGAAGAACGGATGGATGTGACAGTGACGTGATTTCCACCCAAAGCACCTCCTGCTGCCATAATCGCCTCCATCTCCTCGTCATCTCCAGATCCACCAGAACCTCCAGAGCTCAGCGAGTCATAAGAACAGCCCCCATTTGGATGAGTTGCAACTTCATTTGATGTTCCCCCTGGTGATGTCAGCACCTAAAAAACACAAAATATTTAGTCATATATCTCATCCAAAAGTAATAAATAATTTTTTTTTTTTTTTTAAAGCAATTGTTATCTGTTGTATATATATATAGACTGTGTGATTGCATTTTGCATTAAAATAATAAGAATCACGCGATATTTAGTTTAAATGAAGTAGATGAGGACAGAGAGATAACTTTTTTAGTTTGCTACTTGAAATTGTTAGTTGTGATCATGTAGGCATTTAATAAAGTCTATATTTTTTTAATTTGATCAGAGAAGATAAATTCTGCTTGAAGGATTTTATTGATTATTTTTTCGTTGTTTATTTGTTTCGTTAATTATAAGGAGAAAGAAAGATGCTTATCAACATGTTGTTTTTACAGTTGATTTTTAAATTGGTATTTATTTTTCAAGTAAAGAATAACCTAAAAATATCAGTCCATATTTTGTTTGCCATTGAAAAATGAAGTTAATGGTTATCCTTTTCACGTTTCTTTTATTTTTATCAATGTCATATTTACAAAATACAAATTTAGCTTGTACATTTATTGGAGCATTGAAAAAGAAATTTCATTTACATTGTGTCTTAAAGGCTTATTTTCAGAAAAGTAAGTAACGTCAATTCAAGTAAAATTTGGGTAAAATATAAAAGAGGTTTCGAATTCAGATATCCAAGGTCTGTACTTGGAGCGATGTCCAGAAGAAATGATGGGATGGCTTAAGGTGGGGCCTCGGATGTGTCCAAATGCAGCAAACAAATGTCCCAAAGGGCCAAGACTGATCGTTTTTTCTTCCTCAATAACACGACAAGCTCTCCAAAAGGTCTTTAATTACTTTTCTATTCTAAGTAATATATTTTTGAATCAAGGCAGTATTTTTTAGTAGCTCAAAAGAAACACATTAGAAATAAAATAATCTTTTGGAAGTTTGGAATAAACGCCATCTCACAAGTGCGACGATGAATGTATTTAAACAAGTGGAAAAGTGTAGAGAAAATGAGTATTTTTTCCAAGCAAAAGAAGAAAGATCCTTCTAAGAGTTTATTTATTTACTTGCCGGCAAAGCGGGTGGAGATTTTTTTAATGAGAAATCTATTACATTAGGTTGATGAAATGCAGATTTTGGGGTCCTTATATTTAATGCAAATTTTTATCCATTAATAATTGTTTAAATCTGATATTTTATGTCATTCGAAAGCTTACTTTATGCCCTTTCTAAATATTTGTTTTTAAAATTTGTTATAACTTTTTATTTTTATATTAACTTGACTTTTAATTGAGCAGATGTCAAAAAACGACTTTCGCATTATTTCAAACTTAAGTAAAATCGATTAAGTATGGGTCGAGAAGAATATCAACGAATCTAGGAATCAACGTTGGTAACAAAAGTATCAAAAAAACCTTGAAAATAAGCCTCATTACTGACGAACACCTCTTTTTTGAGCTTCGTTCATTTCGTGCGGAACGACGGTTGATTGATCACCGTTGAGCTAGACAGCAACCTCGCTTGTCGTTTTGCGATGATCGGCTTCGATTAACACCTTAAATTGCTCATTTTCATTGGCTGCTGGCAAGGGCGGATCCAGAGGTATTTCTCGGGGGGGGGGGGGGGTAATCTGGTGTGACTCGTCGCACAGCACACTATTTTTTTTTAATTTCGGCAATTTAAAAGCGCATTCTGTAATTGTTTGCCAGAATATAAATACACATCAAATTTTTAAGTATTAATTTTAAAAATTTTACATTAAAAATAAATTTTTTTGCGAAAAAAAGGTATTTTTTTCGAATCTCGGGGGGGGGGGCAATTTAAAAGCGCATTCTGTAATTGTTTGCCAGAATATAAATACACATCAAATTTTTAAGTATTAATTTTAAAAATTTTACATTAAAAATAAATTTTTTTGCGAAAAAAAGGTATTTTTTTCGAATCTCGGGGGGGGGTAATTACCCCCTTTACCCCCCCCCCCTTGTATCCGCCCTTGGCTGGTGGGCGTCAGTCATGAGGCTCATTTTCAAGGTCCAGATCGCCGCAACGAAACTTTTGATACCAACGCTGCACCGTAGATTCGTTGATGGTCTTCAGAGATGTTTTGGGCACATTCAGCTGCATTCCGACCAAGTTTGAACTTATAGAAAAAAATAATGCGATAGTTGCGTTTTGGCATCTGCAAATAAAGGTCAGAATACTCTAAAGAATATTAAGTTATATAAATTTTAAACAAATATTTAGGAAAGGCATGAAATAAGCTTTAAAATGATATATCACTCTTTAGATTTAAACAATTATTTATTGCTATAAATTTGGGTTAAATATAAAAAAACCAAAAACCTGCATTTATATTGCATCAATCCTAATATATAGCCTATTTCCTTTATTGTGGAAACTTAATTGGCCGACCAAATGGGCATCTCAAATTTGGTTTCCCAACCAGTTTTTAACAAAAGAAGGCCATATTCACATTTGGTATCCAAATGGTTTAAATAAAATCATCGGAGTAGTATTTTCTTAAATCAATCACTTTTTTTGTCTGTAGATACAATTTTAAAAAATATTAAGTTTAAAACTGATATTTCACTTGTAGATTCGCTTTAATTATTGTGATCTTGACAATATACTTTTGTTATTTCTTCAAGATGAATTAACAGAGACATTATTCGATAATCTTTATATAACAGCAAATTGTGTTTTCTTAATTGCAAAGAGAGTGCATTTTGGATATTTATTGATACAAATTTATCGAGTTTCATCCCAGCACGATCTTGAAAGAAATAATTTGGCGTATTGGGATCCAAACAAAGGATTCAGCGAAAAGATCAATCATCTATCGAATATATATAAAACGAGGAATGATTTTAAAGGAATATCGTTAAAAATAGCAATATTTCAAGTAAGAGTATTTTTAAATAAATTTCTTATTTGTATTATAAAATTTTAAAATCTTTTAGGTTTCCCCATATGCGGAACACTTTAAGGGTTCCAATAATAAAATCAGTTTTGGGGGAATTACATATGATATTTGGAATATATTAATTAAACCCTTAAATATAAGGTATTTTTGTAAATAAATGTCTCAGTATTTAGGCTAGATGAATTTATAATTTACAAAGCAGCACACCATTTATCTTGAAATTGAAAATAATATCTATTTTTGTTTTCTTTCTTCAGATCTTTGGAAATAGGCGTAGAGAATATTTTTGGACAGAAACTTGACAATGGCACTTGGTCTGGGATTATCGGAGATGTTAGCAGAGGTGAAGTTGATTCTTCTATGGGATTTGTAATGAATAACTACAGAAAGGAAGCAATTGATTACATCACACCTGCTTTTATCGAAACGTGAGAAATCACAAGGACAAGAAAAAATAAAATTAACAAAATAGAATAAAAATAAAATTAATTTTTTTTTAGTTATAACATCTTTGTAGAGCCAATTAAACTAAGAGATGCTAATTCGAATTGGATGGCCTATCTTCGGCCGTTTGGTAAATATCTCTGGCTGACCATCTTCATTACTCTTTTAACTCTTGCCTGTTGGGATACGATTCATTTTTATCTCACAGAAGGAAGACAAAAAATAATCCGCGCTTTTATTGACTCTTATTTACATCTCTTAGGCGCGTTTTGTCAACAAGGTAAGGAATTAAGTTGATTTTTTTAAACCTCTTCTTTATTAGAGAATTTAGGTTCTAGTTTCCGGGTGTCACTAAAATCCACCTCAAGTGGATACATCACGTTAATTGTCATCTTATTTCTCTCTCCTCTGATTTATATCAGTTATTCTACATGCGTGATATCGTCTCTCATTAATAAAGACGACACTCTCGCTTTTGAAGATTTTGAAGGACTCATGAAATTTGGCGGATTTAAAATACAAGTTCCTAATAGTTCCATTATTCGATATATATTAGAGGTAAGAAAAATAAACATTTGGATGATAATATTATTAACGACTGCTATTTTTTTTTTTAAGAGAGAAACCGAACCAGCTATAAAACGTTTTTATAAAACATATATACATCCTGAATTGGAAAATATGCCAGATATTGAAACAGGATTCAAACAAGTTGGCAAAAAAAATGGCTTCATTTATCTTGATTTAGCAGGAAAGGCGTATTTTAAAAAACATCCTAAAGATATAATCACCTTTCCAATTTTGAAAACTAAATATTTCATCGCTCATATAATGACTCGCAATTCACCTTATAAACGATTTTTAAATCATAAGTATATTAATTTGGAATTTAATTGATTGTTTATTTAATTTTAATATAATTGTTTCTTTTTAAGAGTACTTGAGATGCGCGAAGCCGGCATTTTAGCACGGATCAAGATAAAATATTTAGGAACTAAGCTAAAGAAATTAGATGTCGATCTTGAAATAAATATTATTAATATAAACATGATTCTTTTGCCATTAACAATTTTGGCATTTGGATATTTTTTTAGTGTTTTACTTTTGTTATTGGAAATATATTATATTATATAAAAAAAATGTTTAATGAGAGCAAGGGCGGATACAAGAGGGGTTAAAGGGGGTAATACCCCCCTGAGATTTGAAAAAAATACTTTTTTTTGAAAAAAAATTTAATTTTAATGTAAAATTTTAAAAATTAATACTTAAAAATTTGATTTGTATTTATATTCTGGCAAACAAGTACAAAATGCGCCTTTAAATTACTGAAATTAAGAAAAAAATGTGTATTGTGCGACCATTCACACCAAATTACCCCATTACCCCCCCCTCCGAGAAACAGCTCTGGATCCGCCCTTGAATGAGAGTAAAAAAATATTGTTGAAACGTGTTAATCAATGTTATCAGTGGCGTATTTAGATATGTATTTGTTCCATGTAGCAATTTTTGCTTGTGTATATACAGATATATATATATATATCATTTAGTATTTTGATTGAGGATATTAATAAAAAACAGTTTTTTCATTTTTATTTTTAGCCCCTGATTTTTTTGGATCATTCTTAGAAAACGGAGGCTAGTCTTGCAGGTGTCCTGACTAGGCTCCCTGTTCTGAGGATGACCCCTGGCGAGATCGAAATGTCAGAGACTAGAAATAAAAAAGAAAAAACCTGCTTTCTCTAATATACTGCACAGGGGAAGGTTTAGTTTTTATTAAAAATTTATTTATTTTTCTGATATAATTGTTTTTGGTTGATTGATCCCCTCCTTTTATACAAAGCATCCTTTAAATTCCACTAAAGATCGGATTAATGTGGAGTAACGTTAACTGAGACGGATTTTAATATTGGCGTTACTTAATGAGAATACATAGCAGGCAGATTTTGCACTTCGTTTCTCTCCTTGAAATGGTATTAGGAAAATGAATATGGTGATGGAGTCAGAGAAGTAACAAGACCTTTGCAGTCAAATTTTATTTAGATTTTCTCACTCACAGCTGACGTTCTGAAGATGGCCTAGACATCAGGGGCCGAAACGTCCGCTCTGAGGGCGAAAATCTAAATAAAATTTGGCTGTAAACGTCTTGTTACTTCTTTGTCTCCATCCCCTTTAAGCCTACAGATCTTCATCAAATGAAAATTAATATTCCTATTAATAGAATTATAATTGGAAAATCTTTATAGCTTACATTAGATCCAAGTTCACATGTGGATCAATATTATATATCGAATAAAAAGTCTACTAATATCTTACTTTAACATCATTTTCATGTTACTAAATTTATAAATATAATTCCAAAATAAAAAAAAAATATTCGTTTGACTATAATGACTTTATTTGAGTATATATAATAAGACATATGGTCAGAAAGTGAAGTCATTATCCCTAAATAAAAATGAATATATTATTTATTATAATCATTTTTATATTAAAATACGTAAATTCGAATCAAGACTGTCGTTTGGTGGAGAGAATTAAGGAATCATTTTATATATCTTGTCTGTTCTTTGTGTATTCAGATGAGGGCTTAGGAAAGTTGGGTGGGGCCGTTCCGAGGTGTTCAGATCATTTAGCTGGTTGGGTCTCTCTGGAGTCCGAATTATGTCCGAAATGTAGAAGTATGTGTGCTAAGACTCCTCGTCTTCTCATTCTTAATAACATTACTCAACTCCGAAAGGTTTTAATTAATCACAGTCAGAATTCAAAAGATAAAAGTTGACTTTAATCTTTTTTTAGGTCAATTTCCAGCGATGCAATGTCGATAATATTTTTCTGATATTTTCCAATGGAGAAGAAGACGTGGATGATGTTTATATACCGCCCAATTCCCGTGTCTTTATTGCGCAAAAATCACATCTCAATTCGATATCCGAAGTATATAGAGTTGCTGAAAATTTTCATTTAAATGTATACAACAGAAATTGGAATAATTTTTATAATCGAAAAGATTTTTTTGGAATTGAACAAAGAATAGGAGTTTTTTATGTAAGAGCAAAGTTCCAGAGCAGACTTTGAATTTTAATTAAAAACAAATTATTATATTTTAGATCGGTCCACTTTTATCATATAACGAAAGTAAAATTTCTGGAATTGGTTACGAATATTTGGAAGCAGTTTACAAATATTTAAACATAAGGTAGAATTAATAACAAAGAAAAAATAAGAAATTCATTTTGAGGTCAAGACAGACTTCTTCAGTCTTTAGAGATTTTTTTATTTTTTTAAGGGGTTTCTTATTAAATAAAATCTGGCGTGACTGATCGCACAGCACACAACTTTCTCTTACTCTTCGGAAAGAGAAAGTTGTGTATTGTGCTTTTTACTCCAGATTTTTTATGTTGAGATATATTTAGTTTCCAAAAGTCAGGTACATTTGAATCCAAGATGTAAAAATATTTATATTCTGTTACCAAGGCATTTTGAAAATTCGAAAAAACTGAAAAAGTACAGTGAGGGACAATATTAATTCCCACCCATGCGTTTTCTACTTGTGATTATTTCATTGTTTTTAAAAAAATATTATATATTTTTTAATGGAAACTTTCATTGTTCAAACCTAGAAAATTCCCAATAAAGATTTTCATTTTCTTTTATAAAAACAATGAAATAATCACAAGTGGAAAACGCATGGGTGGGACTTAATATTGTCCCTCACTGTACATCAGTAAAGTAAATACATTTTGGCCGATTTTGATCAAAAGCTTATTTTCAAGCCTCAGGGGGGTGCCTAATTTAAATATAAAATTTCAACCACCTAGCTCAATTCCTTCATGCTTTAAATTTAAATTTAAATTGGATACAGACAGATTATGTTGCGAAAACCACTTTTTTGGACTCATGGGACCTCAAAACATGATTATCCATCATCTTAACATCGAATTTTTGACATAAATCTAATACTTTCTCACTATATATTAACATATATATAGAAAAGAGAAAGTAAAAATAAGTAATAATAATAAAAAAATTTCATCCTCCAGAGTGCTTTGTTCTGTAGTCTTGCTTCTTTCATTTGATCTTTTTCCTTCAATTTTCAATTCCAATATTTCGACTATTCATTCTCTTTTCTTATCTCCAAACCATCCTGTGTGTTTTCTGCGCAGTCATTTCTAGGATCTTCTTATTTCTAAATGATTTTTTTAAAGACGATCTCAAAAATTTTCTTGTTTTTTTTTTTTTAGTGGCGAGATCTCAAACCCACTGAGCATTGTAGGTTATTTTAAATATCATTCCTTTGGCCTTGATCTTTATCTTTCTTCCATAGCACACTCTTCAATTCACTCATTCAGCTTGAATCCTGTGGTCCAGCTTATCTAGTCCTCCAATAAGAGCCACGAGGTCATGAAAGACGATTTTCTTAAATCTTGCCCCTTAAATAAGTTAATAAATAAATTTTATAATAATTTTCCCTTATAGCTGAAGTTTAACTTTATAAGAATCTTGGTTGAAAAAATTATCTTAAATTTTTAATAGAAGGCAAATTAGCAATGAAGCTAACATAATCTATAAATATTAAATAAATTAAATTATTATCTTGTAATAATAAATATATCTTAAATCAAAACAATTTTTCAGTCCACTTTATATCATTAAGCCTGCTATAATTGGTGCGAAAACGGAAAACGGCTCCTGGTCGGGGATAATAGGATCTGTAAGCCGAAATGATTTAGATCTTGCTATAGGAATGATGTTTGGAAATTCGCGTCGAGAGGCGATTGAATTTTCTCAGGTGTTAATTAATGAAAGGTAAATATTATTTTCATTAAATATCAAATTGAATGTAGTTATGGTTATATTTTTTTAGGTATTTGATTTTTATGCAGACGCCCAAAGTGAAGAGAAATGTTTCTTATTGGAGTTCTTATCTTCTTCCTTTTGAAACTTCTCTCTGGTTTTGTACTTTATTAAGTATGTCGGTATTTGTCTTTTGTAACATCTTCATGTATTGGCATCGAATATCATTTGCAGGGGCGATAGTTGATATATTGGGAATTTTTTGTCAGCAAGGTAATCTAAATTTCAGTTAAAAATTTGATTTCTGTTTTCATTCAACAAAATGAGTTTTTCTGTTTACATTTTAATTATAAATACAAATTATTCCTGGCATTGATAATGAATTCTCTTGAAATTAAAAATTTATCGGTTTAGTTTTGATTATAGTGGCAGCAAAAATATTTTTTTCTTACGAATGTGTTTATGGTTTGTATTATTATTACGAGACTTTTTAATTATAGATCACATTTTGAATTAATTATAATTAATGAATGAAAAAAACTGAATGAGATTTTACAGTTCCTTACAGTTTTTAAATCGCTGAAACTGGGAAAAATATCTTATAATACCAATTAATTAATTAACCAATAGTTAATGCGCACATTGGTCGGCCAAGTTAAGTTTCCCTGAATAAAAGCCAAAGGATAAATTTGTCTTTTAATAACTCCTACAGCGTACCATCTGCTAACAATATCGACAAGTAATCTCTAGCATAAAGGAAGATACGAAAAATCTTGTCTAGTTTTCTGTTTAAATTCGGTTTATAATTAATTAAGGTATGATTATTGTCCCTTAGAAGTGAGTTCACTTGAGTCAGAGCAAGTGCACAGTAGTTGAAAACGACTGCAGAATAAACAGTCGAAACGTTGTACAGTGAGTGACAATATAAGTCCCACCCATGCGTTTTCTTCTTGTGATTATTTCATTGTTTTTAAAAAAATATTATATATTTTTTAATGGAAACTTTCATGGTTCAAACCGAGAAAATTTCCAATAAAGATTTTCATTTTCTTTTAAAAAAACAATGAAATAATCACAAGTAGAAAACGCATGGGTGGGATTTAATATTGATCCTCACTGTATAGTATTTATATTTTTAATAAATAATTAATACAAAATGTGGTCTATAATTAACAAACAAGTTCCATAATAATAAAAATATTTTTTTCTGTTTAAGAATTCAGTTCGATACAAAGTGTTATCTCTGCTCCTTTAGGCTTATTAGGCTTATTAGCCTTTAGGTTTATTCCCTGGGCTGAACCAATTGAGCAAAAACATTTTCGATCAAAACGTTTTTGACTAATCGTGCCAATCAATGCTTTTCTATGGGCCAACGCACACCGAGGAGGCAAAACACATGATTCGACATCATTGAACAAAATGTTTTGCCATTGAGCGTTTTGCTCAATCGGTGTGCGTTGGCAATGAGCAAAACTATTTGCTCTTGGACAAAACGTTTTGTCCGAAAACGTTTTTGCTCAATTGGGCGCCGCTTATTTTAAGAAATGAATGTAAAAGCCTGCCTATTTTTGAAAGCTTCAACCTCTAGTTAGTTCTAAAATTACATAAAATTTTTTATTTCAAGGTTCAAACATGAATATAAGAGATACGAGTGGCCAAATATTTCTAATAGTTTTTCTTTTTTTGTATGCAATCCTTTATATCGGTTATTGCAGTTGTATTACTTTGTTTTTTATTCTGAGCGACACAAAAGTTGCTTTTAACGATTTGGAGGGATTTATCAACCATGGAGGATATAGAATCGAGTTATCATGCTCGGCACCAATGCTAAAACTTTTTCAGGTAATTTAAAATAGACTTTGAACATAAGTTTGCATCTGTCGACTATATTAAAATTAATATCATTTCAGAATTCAGAAGGTTTGGTTAAAAGATTCTATGAAGAATATATAGAATCAGATGACAATTGCGATTTAAATTTCTTGGAAGGATTGCAAAACATAACAAAATTTCATCGATATGGCTACATCACAATGGAATCAATTGGATTCTCTTACTTGGTGAAAAATTCAATTGAATTTCAATATATTGATATTTTTCAACGAGATTTTCCTATAGGTTTTATTTTTCCAAAATATTCGACATATTTACGTTTCGTTGATCACAAGTAAGTGAAGATGATTGTGATTCTCAAATAAAATTCTAATTAATATACTTTTTAGAATGACGAGAATACGAGAAGTTGGAATACGCAAACGAATTTTCGATTTTTACGTTGGAAAAGAGATGAAGATTTTAAAGGATCTGGATACGCCTATTATTGAAATTAATATGCTACAATTACCATTTACTATCCTTATTTCCGGTCAAATTTTAAGCCTCATTTTATTATTTTGCGAATTTCAATATAATTTATTTAAGCGGCTGGCATTTAAGAATTGGGGATAGAGGGTGGATAAAATGTTTCCCTTGTTTACTTTCTCTATTTCAACCCTTGGGTCACTAATTATCTTGACATGATTATTGACCTCCGATGATTTCTAATATTTCTTTATTTAATTAAACAGAGTGTCATAAAACCCAGAGTAATAGTTTAAAAAAATTGTTTTTTATCTAAGAAAATTGCATTGTTTTTCCCATCAAATAAATTATTGACGGTAATAAATAATTGAATAATTACCATTAGATTTTTTCTATTGATAGAAAATGTATTAGAATTTATAAGAAAAATAGATAAATTAGGTTAGACTTAGATTATAATTATTTAATTTATCTTGATCTAAATGTTTGATTAATTTTTTTTCTCGATAAAAGAAATTCCATTTTGAAAAATTAAAATGGGATATTTTTGTTTTGTTACTTTTGAACCAAATTTAGGTTTATTATCATTAGAAAAAATCTTTAAAAAAATTTACTTTTTTCTTTTAAGGCGCTTCAGGAGGCTGTTCGCATGTTTTTGCCGATAAGATGGCGTTAGGGGTCTTAAAAATTTAGCCAAAAAGCTCAACTATTACGAAAATTTGCCAACAGGGGGCTGGATGGTAGGGCTAGATTTAATCTCATGTATTTGTTTGATTTTCGTTGATCTTTTAATAATGAATAAATAGTTTATAAATATTATTATATATCATTTATAACAGCATAAAAATATATAAATATAGGCTTTTAAGTGATCTAATAATGCCGGCTGTTAAACTAGGCTGCCATCTTTTGCAAGAGTGCTGAACTATTTGGTCGTTAATTTTTAAATAAATACGAAATTTTTTTTTTTATTTCGCCCGTTTAGCCACAGGCCATTGGGCCCGAAATTTATTTTTGACTTGGTCACCACGTTATTTAATTATAATAGGTTGAATTTTAATGATTTAAAAAAAAATTACAATTTTCATAATAGAGTTTTGTTTTGTTTACTTTTTCTATAGATTAAAAAAAAATATTTTTTAATTAATCATAAAAAAAGCATTCAATTTTGTAAAATGCTCACGAATTTAAATCATTAAAAAAAAAAAAACCGCATAAAAAAATACTTTTAAATGCCTCAGTTGTTTCGGACTAAATATTGAATGTGCACTCCTGAAGCCCCTTAATTTAAGGATCTGGAGATTACCTGGATTTCTGTGATATAGGTGGTGACAAGACTGCTCGCTGTTGGCACTGGCGATGTTGGTAATTCCGGTGGGGTGTCATTCGATTCGTCTTGTCTCGCTGTTATATATGCGGTGGCATCAATTGATGATTTGTTATTTGTGGTGATATGAGGAGTTGAAGTGACGACAGGCAACGAAGCAAAAGAGCCTTCACTTAAACTGACGGCGCTGTCCGCTGGACTTTGAGTTATTCCTCGATCAGGACTCGATGGACTCGCCGGTCGAATTACAGAAGACGAATCACAAATCACTCCAGAATTACAATTATCAGTACTAGAAATTAATTCTGGTTGTAATGTTTCTTCATCAGAGATTTTTATTTCATTTTCGGGTGGCCATCGAGAGGTCCAACCATGATTAATAGAATCTATTGTTGATGAAGTCACTAATAAATCGTCATTTGAGGAGACATGATCTTCTGTACTATCTGGTTTCACAGTCACTGATGAACTTGGCTCTTCTTTTATTAAAAATTTAAATTCTTTAGAATTGGATAAAGCTTCTTCTATATTTTTCATGAGATTATCTTTGTTTTCCGATTTGAAGGAATCTGTTAACGAGAGTGAATCCAGAGTGTTGTCTAATTTCAAAGCAAGCGGTTCATTGTCAGAATCACTGAGAGTAGAAATTTCCTCGTGGTCTTTCAGCCGTAAATCACCAGGAGTATTTATATTAACAGACAGAGAATCTTCAAAGTCCGGCTGAAAAATTTAAATTGTTAATAATATTTTGAATATACCGGTATAATTAATTAAATATAAATTAGGATTATATTGTTAGAGAAATGAAAAAACTAAATTGTCATTTTTAAGTCCAAATTTTTTGATAAAATAAGCCTATTTATTTCAAAAATTTCTTTCATGTTTAAAATAGAATAAAATATTCTTAAATTCCAAAGAAATGAAAATAATTAATAAGCTTATGAAAAAAAAGATGAGAATTTCAAGTCAGGGGTTTAAAATACTCACCCTTATTTGAGGTTAAGAAAAATTTCAGACAAATTGAATATCGTTTGTTGTTGAATTTCGGCCAGTATATTTTTAAATATGTATATAAAATTTACATACAAGTGAAACAACATCAAAAATCATGTTTTTTAGTTTTTAGCTTAGGGAAAAATACATTGTATTTGTTGAAATTCCTAATTTAAAATTTTTACGAGAGCAGTTGTAGGGGTATAATTAATAAAATGTAAAATCAGGAAAAGAATTCAGAAAAAAAAATATTTCAAAATTTAGTACTAACCTCTGATACTCCAATCATAGCCTGTTCCATTGTCCCCCAATCAGATGATTTTTTCAATTTACTATCCCTGGGGGTGGCAGTTCCTCCTGGAGGAGGTAAGGGAGCTTTTCGTTTACGTTGTTGAGATCCACAATTAGAACCAGGAAGTCCATTAGAGATATCCAAGGGAACTCCGCTCGTTGTGCTGACTGAGTTGTCCAACTCGAGAGAGACGGCGCGTTCAAGAAGTAAAGAAACAACCGGCGTGGTCTCCAAACGGGATAAGTCTCCCAGACTGGCAGCCTTTCTCTGAGGATCCGGTTCCGCCTGAAATCAATTAAATCGTTAGATCGAATTCGTAAATTATAAAATCATAAAAACACTTGCTTCATTTGTGGCTGCTGCATGCACTGTTACATGGCTACTGTCCAATTCAATTCGGCTTGGTCGCTTATCCTCCGAATCGGAATCACCATCATCAAGATCTAAGGAGGGAGACACAATTGTAGTCGATGAGGGTCGAGGAAGGCTCTGGATTTTTAGTTTGAATTTGTTCTTCATCAGATTGTTCGGAGGATGGAGGACGAGGCGCCTTTCGTTTTCCACCGTTTCCATTCTAAAAAAAAAATACACAAACATTTTTTTTTAATTTTATAAATAATGATTAAAAAAGTAGAGTATTAAAATAAAATAATCCAATAGTATAGTTTCAGGAATTTAAAAACCAAATGTATTTATTAAAGCTTTTGTGGTTTGTAGTATTATTATTATTATAGGAGTTTTTAAATATAGACCACATTTTTGTATTAATTATTGTTTTTTATGTACCATCCATGTTAAAAAATCAAATTCAAAAAACTTATTATAACATCATGGTTTTTATGTAAAAACACTTGCTTTGATGATTGTGTCTAACTTCATAGGAATGACTGTAGATGGCGCTGACGTCGTTGTATATAAAATGCACGTAATGGTCCTTTAGAGGTTAGTTCACTTGAATCGAAGCAAGTGCACAGTACTTGAAAAAGTCTGCAGAATAAGCAGTCGAAACGTTGTACAGTATTAATATTTTTAATAAATAATTATTGACCAAATGTGGTCTATGTAGTATGTTGGCTTATTATTATATATTTGTAAATAGGTTGTTTGAGTGATGTGTCTGTTTATGTTATGTTTTGATGTTTTGGGTTTAAATAAATAATCTACAAGCCCTAAAGCGTATTCTTATTCCTACAGTCTATAATTAAAAACTCCAATAATAATAAAAACCTGAAATTTTTTAAATCAAAAAAAAAAGTTGTCATCGTTGATTTACTTTTTGAGAAGGACTTTCAGGGCTCTCCCTGCCCTCGTCATCTGGATTTGGAACAATCTCTGGTTGTTTGTCTTCTAGGCTGATAGCTCCGCTACTAGGACGTCGATTCTCTCGAGCTGCTCGAGCTGCTCGTGCCACTTCCTCGGGAATTTCCTGAGGAATATTTGGCGATGGCGATGAAGGTGGTGTTCTGTTTGGTTCAGGCGACGATGATTTAGTAACATGCAATTTACCTTTAAGATTCTGTAAACCTGCAATTAAACAAAAACATTTGTTACGATTATTTGTGATTTTATGGCTTCGAACAACTCGATATCCACCTTTGGCTAAACGTTGCTTGACATTTCCGGAGGCCGAGCCCCCTCCACTTCCGGTAGTCGGAGATTCCGGATTCGGCATCTCTTTATTCATAACAGGAGATTTCGAATGCGGGCTGGACAGACCCCATTCCACATCAATCGCTCGTTCCGCATACTTTGTGGTATTCGCTCCTTTTGGCGGATTCCGATCCACTTCATCGTAAGATTCTTTTTGACCAGGCTAAAATTATAAATAATAAATTAATTGTTACATTTCTAATCAAACAATTTTAGTATAAGAGAGATTTTTTTAATATGAGAAGTCTCATTAAAAGAAAACTAAAAACAAATATGTTTGCTTTTGAATTTTCTTCTTTATAGGATCGTGTATGAGTAGGGGGGAGGGAGAGGGGAGGTGGCAATTAAATAAATTTTAAAAATTATAAATATAACAGAATTTGAAATGTTAATTCTATATTTCTCTCCCCATTTTTTTTATTTATTTTTTGGGATTTGGGCATGGGCGTAACTAGAGAATTTGGCTGGGGGGTGGGGGCATGGGACCAGCTATCCTCCGGGGGGCCTGGAAAGCCCCATATTTTCTCAATTTTTCTTGAGTCAGGAAGCTTTCTGGGGGGAGGGCCGAGACCCCCTTTCCCGGCACCCCCCTAGTTACGCCCATGGATTTGGGGAAAAGGGAAGAGGAGATTACGACTAGTATTTACCATATCCCCCCTTAGGGTCAGAATTTATGAGATTTGATGAAAAGATGCAGAGGTTTGCACTCAGACAAAAATATATTATAGATATTTCTAAGTATTTAAAAAAATTTGTTTTAATTTTTTTTTTTTTGTCTTATTTTGTACATTAAAGAAATTTTTTTTAGAGATATATTAATTTCGAAAAAGATTTTAATTTATTTATTTTTTTTTTTAAAGCAAACTCTTGAAATCTTTTATCTTTTATTATTTATTTTAAATGAAGAAGTTATCAAAATATTAATTAAAATAGTGTGTAATAGTGAATAGATTTAATTATTATTTAATAATAGCAATACCTCAATTTTCTCGACTTGTGAGTTGGGTCTCTCGACCGGGGGGAGAACTCGAACTCCAAGAGTGGCAGCTGAACGTGACGCATCACTTAAACCCGCCTGGAGACGTTTCAGACTCGCTTTGCTCAACTAAAGGACAAAACAAATCAATATTCCATTCAGATAATCAAGTCTCGTAGAGAATTCAGATGCAATGACTAATATTAATAGTTAAAGAATAGTTAAGTTGCTAACTACTAATGCAATGCATTTATTTAAAGATTAAAATTTAAGAGTGCATACGTACATGTCTCAAATCTGCACTACTACAGCTTCTATAGAAGGGATGGCAAATAGTTCCGGGGATAGCTCCTGCACTGGCGGACGACGAATTAGCTTCGGGAGCAGGAGATGCGCCGGCTAAAAGAGTCGTCGTTGATGTAGTCGAAGACGAACCTCCTCGTTCCAGTTCAAGTTGTACTTCATACGGCGAGGCATATGATAAAATCGTCATGGCATCCTCAAGAACCATGTGGCGGAAACTTACTCGAAGTGCCGAGATTCGGTCCCCTTAAATAATAATAAAAAAAAGTTAATTATTATTAATTATTTTAGGTTCATTGAAATTAATTTAAAAAAGAATCTCTTAGTGGCTTAGCCAATAGTTTTGTTTATAATTTTATCTAGGAGGCAACTGACTAAGCAGGAATAGCTGCGAGTAGGGATCTGAAGTTTCAACTCAACTCGAGTTCGAGTCTAGCTAATTCAGCTAATTCAGAAGTCTCAACCTAGGGTAGAAAAGTGGGAGATAATCTTAGTAATAATTAAATTATCTCTTAAAATAGAGTAACTTGGGCGATAGACAGACAGACATAAAAAGACGGAAACTAATCATGGCTCTGTCCTTAAAATCTAGAGATCCACTTGGTACGCCAATGTTTAATTAAGTATGAAAGAGTTGAATTTTATACATTACAAATACAAAAAATCAATTTTTATTTTGACATTAATTAATTATTTTTATCTAAATTTCATTTTTTTAAATGCTATCCAACGTATTGCCTTTTTACTTTCTCTTAATTATATATGTAATAAATATATAGAGAGAAAGTATTGGATTTATGTCGAGATTTTGATGGATATACACGTTTTGAGGTCCCCTGAATCCAAAAAAGTGGTTTTCGCAACATGGTCTGTATGTCGGTCTGTGAACAAAATATCTCATTAACGAAAAGAGCTAGGAGGTGAAGATGTCATGATTAGATTCCAACTTGTATGATTGGGAACTAGAATCAGCCTTATGCTAATAAAATTCACAGGCCACACCCCTGCTAGGCTTACATCATTTCATTTTATTATAATAGAATAGACGTAATAAAATAAATAAGGTAAATACAAATCTCATTATGGAAATCACAAAAGAATTTATACCAGGCCGAATTTGTCCAGATTGTCCTGCTGGTCCATGATGAAGGAGATCTTTGATGAAGATGCCATCTCGAATGTTGCCACAAACATTGAATCCTAATCCGGTAAAATCTCTACTACGGAGATCCACGACACTTGTCTGAGGAGCCTAAATAAACAAAAAAAACATTTGAATTACTAAATTATATTATTTATAAATTTATATATCATTTTATTTTTTCTGATTTTATGTTTAAAAATGAAAATTTAAAAATTGGAAGAAATGACCTAAGAAACAGAACAAGCACAAATAATTAGCCCATTCTTATCTGTCTCTTATTCATCTAATCCCGTATATTCTTTAATCATTTCCTGTTAGCCTTAATGTCAATTAGACAATTAAGGAGAGTATTTGCTAAAAGCTAAACAATTTAAAACTATATAACTAAAATTATTTACTGTACAAAGACTGTACTTTTTAAAAACTCATTAAAATAGTTTTAAATAAAAAAAAAAAGAAAAGTTTCAAAAAAACTTCAATTTTAGTCTTAATTGGCAGAAGCTGTGGGTTGAGTCATTAGATAAAAATGTGAATGTTCAAAATGCAATTAGAGGCTTTTATCAAGATTTGATAATATCTGACAACCTTTCCACAGCCCAAATGTTGATCATGATTTTAATGTTTTCAAAACGATTAAATACTTTTTTCTGGATTCATTATGTTGCAAACTACTTGTCCATTATTTTTTGGTTATAGAATATCAATTTTTATTCATTATCTTTTCAAAAATATATTTATGATCATTTATGAAGGTAATTACCTGATAATCAGGATGCCAAGTGAGAATAATTGCTAGACAAATAATTTTTCTAAATGAATAATTATTTACTCCCATGACCTGGTAAGCTTTCAAAGGAGAGAATTTAAAAAATAAAATTAATATTTTACCCCAAGACAGGAATCATCGTGCGATTGTTTTTTTTCTTGATTTTTTCCAACAATTGTATTCCAAGCTGACCATCGAGGAGTCTGAAAAAAAAATTAAATTGGTTGTAAAGAAATATTCTAAGTAAATATCATCATATCTAAATAAAGTATTAATTTATTTTCGTGATTTAAGACTCACTTTAAATAGTTTTTAATATAATTTGTTGAATTAATTTAACACACAAGATGTCAGTGAAATATATGAGAGGTTAAGTAACAATGGTCCACGGACTCAGAGTGACCAACTTCTATTTTGAAATATCCCTAATATATTAATTAAATTATCATTCAACAAGGTATGATTGGTTTAAGTTTTTTATTAATAATTGGGAATCTAAGATCAACATTACCGGTACGTTTTTCAATATTTTTTTTTTTAGAAAAAAATTCTAAAGTAAAACATGAGTTGGTAACGGAACCAAAAATGGATACTGCGCATGCGTCATTTAAGAAGAGGGTTGATTCAAATGTTACTCTAGAAAAAGATTTTATCCATTTGTTTGAATTTCGATTACCGAAGGTAAAAGTAAATATTTTTAAGTATAAAACGTTTCAATTATAATTTGTAATAATTAATTAAAGTAGAATGAATTCATATCTAATTCATATAATACCGGACATGTTTATATAGTGACTAATGAATGATTAATGAATTAAAATTTATTAAAATTTATCAAACGATTTAATCAAATGAATTTCATGGAATTTAGAAATCATTAATATTAATTATTATTAATCATAAATTATTAATCAGAAGAGAATCCTAAAAAGGTATAAAAAGTCAGACTCCCACTCAGCTCTCTATTATGAAAGCATGGACGTAGCCAGGGGGAGGCAGGGGGGCCTTGCCCCCCTCTGGCTTGTCCTAAAAATTAAAAAAAACGAACAAATATATATTTTTCCCATTGGGAATTTTTTTTAACGCCCCAATCCACTACATTAATTTAATTTTTTTTTTATTTAAATGAATAATTAATAATCTATGTATATATTAATTGCAAACCCCCTCCCCTCTCGCTCTAACGAGGGGTTGGCCCCCTAACAAGATGTCTGGCTACGAAAGTTAAACGTTATATTAATATTTAATCTTTTTTTTTTTTTTTTTTTTTTTTTTAAACATTCACACTTTTTTCTCATTCACACTCACACTCACACACACATTCACACTGTCTTCTCGGCAGCTCAGGCCATGTAAGACATTTACGATAACCGTTATTTATGAATTTATATATATTAGGGTCCAGGCATGCTTCTTAATTATGAAAAAAAAATATTCATATTTAATCTTTTTTTTTGCCCTAACGACTGCTGAGGCCATTTAGGGTTTCACGTTGTTTAAAATAATTTTATTACGTTTTTATTAGGGTCCGACCGAAACAAGATTTTCAGCCGAAACCGAATATTCGGCCTCAACCTTAGTTTCGGCCGAAACCGTAACCGAAACCGAAACTTGTATTTCCTATAAAAATTTTTTTTCATTTTACCTTTTTTAGGGAGACTAAAATTTTTTCTCCCTCAAGTGCAAATTATTTGACCTTTTTTTTTTTTTGCATCCCATTTTTTCAGACTCTGGTTTCGGCCGGCCGAAAGGTTCGGCCACTTTTGGCCGAAACCGAAACTACGGCCGAAACCATGATTTTTGGCCGAAACTGGCCGAAACCGTAACCGAATATTCGGTCGGTTCCTAGTTTTTATACTTTTTATTTTTATACTTAAAATATAAGGCTAAGAAGAAGAAGACATTATGCCATAGATTATATACGTCTATGATATTTATAATATTGTATATCATTTACCGATGGAAAATTAGTCAATAATAAATTTCCTGATGTTCAAGTCTTAAATTTTCAAACTTTTTCAATTGATTTGGATACCAAACAATTTAAATAAATAGGGTCAGGGTCTAAATGGCCGAAAAAGACCTTAAACGAAAAAAAAAAATAAAACCTCTAACCTTGCGGTCACGGGAGGTATTGTTTCTGATTAACTGTCAACTAGCGAACAATCTAAGGTAAATATCGTTGCAGTTAAGCGATTGCAAGTGCGGCGAAAGTTCGGGATTGGTGTCGCCGGACAAAGAGCGTATGGAACGTCCCACGGTAGCCATCAACGCAACGTATATTAATATTTATATAATAAAGTCATACCCCTAAATGGCCTCAGTAGCTGAAAATGGTTTTTAAAATTAAATAAGCGAAATTACCTTTAAATCAAGTTTCACCGGATCCTTTGATTGATTTCGAACAATAGGTGTTGCATCTGAAAAAATAAAATAATATAAACAAAACTCATTATTATTATTTTTTTTTTAATTACTCAGGAGAACAAAAAGACCTTTTTTTTGTTGCCGAGGTATTTGAAGCTATTCCTGGGTATTTGGGTAGTGCTGATTCCAAAAATGCCATCAGTTTCGCCCCATCATGTCAAATTTTAGAGGTAGAGAGAAAATAAAACTTTAATAGAAAATATGCTCTAAAGCGGGTCTTATTCTGAATTTTTTAAGGCGATACCCCTTAAAAATATGCAGATAGTTTTTTTTTTTTTTGTTTTTTTTTTTTAAACATTCACACTTTTTTTCTCATTCACACACACATTCACACAGTCTTTTCGGCAACTTAGACCATTTAAGACTTTGACGATAACCGTTATTTATGAATTTGTCTATATTGGGGTCCAGGCATTCTTATTTAAGCCATCTGGTATCCAAATGACTTAAATAAAATCATCGGACTGCCTGGGGTCCGAACCTGCGACGTTTGGTATACGAGGTTAGCACGCTAACCTCTACTTGGCGTCGAGGGCTATGCAGATAGTTATAATATGAACAAAATATTTGAATGTATCTAAATAGTAATAAGTTTATTCCTATGAGCTCTACTGGCAGAGTGAGGACATAGCGCCTAAAAGATAGGCAGCCAAAGTGTTTTTTTTTTTTTTTTTTTTTTTTAACCTAGACTTTGATAGCTGTTTTGTTTATAATTTCGTTAATTATTAATTGATTTTCACGAATGAATAGTTTTTGGAAAGCTAAAGAACTATAGAATATCATAAAAATAAGTTTTTTGAAATTAAGGATCAGAAGAATTGTATTAGGGGTGTCCAAAGTTAAAAAAAAAAAAAAAAACCTTTAAAAAATTCGATTTTTCTAAGCGCTTAGTCGTTTGCAGCACGTCTAAAGGGACCCTGTTACGCATTAGAGTGTCAAGCGCCAAAAAAATTAAAAATTGAATTAAGCACGGAATATTGTTTCAAATGCTATAATTAATAGTATTTTTTTATAAAATATGTCCTAAAAAGATTTATATTTAATACAATTGACAAAAAAAATATGATATATAATCCAATGAAAACAAAAAACTTTAATGTTAATTTTCTCAAATCTCGGTAGCTGGCGCTTGACACATTAATGCGTAACAGGGTCCAAATGATCTCCATTTGGACTGAAACTTAAAATTAATATGTATTATAACTATGTGCATATTTTTAACGAGTATTGCCTGATTCGACTCCAGGGGGCGCAATTTTTACCCAATCAATCACGAACTTATGTTATCTTAAACGATATATTGACTGGCTTATTTACAATCTATTTGAGCGTTGTTTGAAAAAAAATTCCACCACTTTTCAAACAAAGCTCTAATTAATTAATATAAAAAAAATATAGATAATTCAGAATAAGAGCGCTTTAGAGCATATTTTCTATTAAAATTTAATTTTCTCTATAGCTCTAAAATTCGACGTGATGGGGCCAAACTGATGGCATTTTTGGAATCAGCCCAAATATCCAGGAATAGCATCAAATACTCGGGCAACAAAATCACAGTTCCCTTATTCATGTTAAATAAACTGACCTTTAAAACAAGGATTATCAAAAGCAAATTGGTCACAAGCGGTCTCGGGGTCCGTCACGAGTACGAGGTGTTTACCTGGAACAAATAAAAAAAAAAAAATTATTAGTTATAAACTAAATGGAGATTGTTAACAAAAGAGACTTGAATGATTTCAATGCAAAAGACAGAAGCAGAAAGTGGCAAAGAAGACTATCAGTTTGGAAAGTTTGAACATCATATTCAAATGTAAAACACGCTTTTGTCTACAAGCCGTGTTTGTTGGCGAATTGCACCTGCATGCACAGACAGACAGACAGACATACTCATAATGCATAATAATCATCCAATAGCGATAAAATGTTCCAATGGAGAGAAAACAACAAACTTTCTACTCCCTTAGTAAAAAAAAAAAAAATATCAAATTAGGTATGTAATATTTGTCAATGGGTGTGGAGGATGATGCGATTTGTTGTTGTTGTTGTTGTTGTTGTTGTTTGTGCCTGAGGCAAGATCATGGCTCAAGGTCAGTTGACGATGAAGAAGAATGGAAAGAACCGGTTGTCTTTCAACTTAAGTCCCGAAAAATCCCTCCCCTTCTGGACCAAATCAAATCAACTATCATAACAAACAAAACCTCTCTGTCGGTTGTTTATTTATTCAATTAACTATTATCACATTTTATTTTATAAATATGATTTGCATATACAATATTAATAATCACTTTTGTATATTTTTACTTACTCTTACTTATATATATATATGTTAATATATTTTATATATATAGAGAGAAAGTATTGGATTCGAAACGAAAATTTTGATGGAAATACACGTTTTGAGAACAAAAAGTGTGTTCCGGCAAAATGGACGTGAAAAAAATATCTTAAGAACGAAAAGATAGGTGGCTGAAATTTGATATTTAATTTAGGTACCCCTCTGGCACGTGAGACTCAAGCTTTTGAACAAAATCGGCCAAAAAGTACTAGTACTTTACTGATGTACTTTTTCAGGTTTTTTTGTTTTACCTCAAAATTCGCTCCAACGATTTTGATTAAAATTTCTAAATCAATTTTTTTTTTTTTAGATGCTCTTTAAAAAGTATATTCTCATTTTGCACTCTGAAGCACATTATTCACTTGTACTTCATAGGAAAGATAAGAGAAATAGTTACCATGGTAACAAATTTTAAATATTTTTCATTTATAAATTTTACATTGTGAATTCTATCAAATATATCTGCGGAAACCAACATATATATCGAGACAAAGCACAGAATAAGGGCGGATACAGGGGGGGTAAAGGGGGTAATTTCCCCACCGAGATTGGTGAAAAAATACTTTTTTCGAAAAAAATTGTATTTTTAATGTAAAACTTTAAAAAAATTAATACTTAAAAATTTGATTTGTATTTATATTCTGGCAAACAAGTACAGAATGCGCCTTTAAATTACCGAAATTAAGGAAAAATGTGTGCAGTGCGACGAGTCACACCAGATTACCCCCCCCGAGAAACACCTCTTGATCCGTCACTGGCACAGAACACAACTTTCAATTACCGTAGCTTTAAATAAATTAAGAGAAAGTTATAAAAGTTGTGCGCCTAGTCACACCACATTTTTTAAATAAATGT
>JAKCPI010027626.1:0-11990 GCA_023213315.1 Euborellia annulipes
AAGTTTATTTAGAAAATGCGCCGACCCCGCACCGCGGGATTAATAATGGCGAGGACAGAAGAAGAAGAAGAAGTTTATTTAGAAAATGATTGCTGGGAAAGAATAAAGTATCATTCAAATGGAGAATATTATTTACAGTGACGACATACCCATAAATTGAATAATACAGATGGAAGATGACGACACTTCACTCAAGCTTCGGTGTGTGACCCCACTCAACTCGGACTCGGCCAGAACCCCCGTCAGCAAACGCAAGCAATGTCCCTGCGATCGTCGCTGTGTCGCGGGGGAAAATAAAAATGGAACTTATTTTCTAAACTTCCCACGTATTATATATTAACATACCCAGCATACAGGCAAGAGAAAGTAAAATATATATTTAATTTATTTTGTTTATATAGGTTTTTGTTGAGGTTTCAACGTTCATACATAGCCTACAAAACGTCACCAAAATAAATTTATCTTTTATTTGTATTCCAGAAAATACAATTTTCACCAGGAGAGTAACATTAACCTGGTGGAGAAGTAGGGGGTGCGAGGGACACACATATTCATTTCCTGGAAAAAAAAAACAATTTCAATTATTTATTTATTTTTATTATTAAAAAAGTTATTTATTTTTTTTATAAATAATTAATTTAATAAAATTTCCTCTCGCTAGCAATCGTTATTAATATTTATTTTTACAAAAAAAAAATTTCACATGCCTCCTGGGGTAAAAACATTTTTATTAAATCAAAAAAAAAAAAAAAATATACTGAACATTCATAGCCAGAAGGCATTATTTATGGAGTGGAAAAAATAACAGTGATACAGAATAAATTTAAATTATTTAAAAATATTAAAAATCTGGTGTGATTGGTCGCACAGCACGAGTGGTAAGAGAACGTTGTGCACCGTGCTGGGCTCACACAAGTTTTTTGTGTCGAGATATATTTATTTTCCCATAGCACTTTAAGGCGGAATAGGACCGAAGGTGTCACGCATGTTTTTCCCGCTAAGATGGCGTTGTGTGTCATAAAAAGTATGCCCAAAAAATCAAGTAATTCAAAAATTTGCCAAGTGATGTCAGAATGGTAGCTAATAATATTTATTGCATTTGATTGATTTTCATTGATCTTTTAACAATAAATACTTTATAAATGTTATTATATATTATGTATCTTTTATAAAAGCATATAAATATAGACCAGATATAGGATAATACTATATCGGCTGTTAGACCAGCCTGCCATCTATTGCAAGAATGCTGAACTAATTTGACATTTGATTTTTAAATAAATCATCTAAGCTTATTTTAAAAATTTCTTAATTAATATGTGATTAAGGGGGGGGGGGGGGGGGGGGCGGGGGGGGGCCTTATGTTAATGGCTAATAACAATAAATTCATTTTTAAATTAAAAAAAAAATTAAGGATTATTGGGACAGAATGTTTTTTTTGTATTTGCTTAATAACAAAAAAATTAAAATTAATTTCCTTAATTTTTTAACAAGTCATTAAAAAAATTATAGCTTGATGTCCCAATAATCTCTTATGAATTTAATTCATTTAAAAAAAAACCGCATTGAAAAATTCCTTATAATGGTCCAGTTTTTTTTTAAAGTACGTATAAATTTGAACCCTTAATTCAAACTTGCATTTTAAATGTTGGTGCTTGAAATAAACTATGGTTGATTTTTCAAAATTTTAATCTAATATCGTTAGACGAATTTTGAGACAAAATAAAAAAATAAAAAAATACATCAGTAAGAATTGCTAGTACTTTTTGGCCGATTTTGTTAAAAAGTCTTAAGGTCACGCCCTCGTGGTGTACCGAGAATATAAAATTTCAACCTCCTAGCTCTTTTCGTTTACTTGAGATATTTTGTACAGGTCAGACGCACACACACACAGACCGTGTAGCTAAAACCACTTTTTTTGATTCTTAACCCCTTTGAAACGTTAAAATCTCGGCATCGAATTTTTGACATGGGGATCCAATTCTCTCTCTCTCTATGGAGAGGTAGAGAAAAAGAAAATTATGAAATACTCTTTGCCTATAGCTTAAGTATTCTAATTAACTAGCTATTCCACGGATAAGCTGACCTTCACATCTAGTTAAGACAATCATATGATTAGCTATCGGATAAGTTTGCTAGTTGACTATAAGTGAAGCAATCGGCCCTTATGACCTTTTATTATATGTTTTAATCCACGCCCAACATGCAATATATATATATTCTCCAACAAATCCAAATCCTCTCCCTCCTTTTTAGCATTTAAGCTGTCTTTTGCATCTGTAGGTTGAATTTCTATCCAAGTTTTAGGTTGAATGTTGTGTTAAGCCCCCTGCAAAGCAACCCTCCTCGTAGCAACCAACAACCACAACTCTCTTTCCCCTTTTCCTTCCGTTCTCTCTCTCTCTCTCTCTCAAAGATACAAAATACACACACTGACACCCACACATGTTTATAGCATTTCTGACAATGACACCCATAGAGAGAGAGGGAGAGGGGGGGGAGAGAGCTTTGCTTATACCAAGCAGCAGCGAGTTGCTTTTGAGATAGGAGCTGGTTATTTTCTGGCTATATCATGGATTCATTTATCATGAAAGAAGATAAAAATAAATGTCTAAAAATCATTTTTTCCTAGTGAATAATCAAGCAACAGATTATTATATTTCAATTTTGGGCAAAAGCACATTCACTATTATTGCAAAGAATACATAATTTTCTAATATCTTCATCTATTTCTTATTTGGAGAAATCATAACTTTAACAATAATTAATTAATTACTCAAAAAGTTTTTCGGGACGAAAATAATTTTCCTACAATCCCTAGAAGTCGTCTTGATCCCATCCCCGATCTCTCTAAGAAAAAATTATTATTAATATTTTGAAATTCCTATCGGGATACCCGTTTATTTATACCCGAGGTGCTTTTCGTGCTTGAAGACACACACCTCAAAATCAACCGGCCTCTGGCCGTAGCCATCTACCGGCACCCCGTGAAGTTGCACGCTAGCTCCTCCTTCTGGGTTCGTTTCTAGCTAGTGAACTAATCCTTATTTCCTGTTCCACCCATCTCCTTTTATCCACCCTCTTCTATACTAGGGGGATGCCCTAGTTTGAGGAGTGACTCCCTCAGCACGGCGTGTAACCTACTCCTTTTGAAGAATGAATTCATCACTGAGAGGGGGAACTCTTTTTACGTTCCTTCCACAGGACGGGGTGTCACAGCAACTCCCACACCTCGTAGAGTTGCCTGGGAGCTATTGTGGTTGAGATCCAATATTCCAATCCAGTGCCTGCTTGAGGATTTGTTTACATTAAATAAATATTTGTATTTAATGAAGAAATCTAGCACACCCAGGATTTGAGCAGGGATCTTCTTTGTACAAGCCGGCACTCTAGTTCGCTACACAAGCGAGTTCCCTCTTTAGAAAAAAAAATTAAAAATTAAATTAAATAACAATTTGTATTATTTTTCATTTGAGAGATTTAGGGCTTTGCCCTCGGACCTTGGTGTAAGGGTTAGGGTGCTGTCCATTTGTACCAAGGGTGCGCGGGTTCGCATTCCGTCTCATGCGACAATTTATTTCAATTTAATTGGCTACCAATAAATTGAAATAAATAGAGACTGGGTCTAAATGGACTCAGTTGCTGAAAAAGACCTAAAAAAAAAAAATTGTCTTTAATTTTTCATAAGGCAAGACGAAACTCAATACTTTTCAATGGGCAAATTCGGAATTTACTGGAATTTTTCGCGCTTCCCCTTTTGAGAATTTAGGGATCCGACTATTTTTCCTGGACTCTAAAAGACTGCGAAATTTCGTTTCAAAATTACGGGATGTTGGTCGAAGTGATGGACGGACACTCCGGGGAAGAGTATCTGCTCTCGCTAAAATAGGTATAATTACAAAAGCGAGGATTATATCACAACCGGATCGTAGAACGCACTCCGAAACTATATACGGATTTTTTCTTTAATAGGTAGAGTATTTTTCGGTGTGGTTTGAGGGTTGAAATTTTATATTGAAGTTAGGTAACCCCTGAGACGTGACTCGAAGCTTTAGAACAAAATCGGCCAAAAAGTAGTCTACTAGTACTTTAGAGATTTACTTTTTCAGTTTTTTTTTTTTTTTTTTGTTTTGGTTAGCTTTAACGATTTTGTTTACGAAATTGTTTAAAATTCATATAATTTAACTATTTTTAGATGCTCTTTAAAAAGTATATCAGTAAAATTTTTCGTGAAAGTTGTTTGAAGTACACTTTACTGATATAGTTAATTCAGATTTTTCAAATTCCGGCTCTTGCTTCCATAGAGTCAATGTTAAATCCCCATATGGGGATTTGTATGTTAATTTCGATTCAAAAGGGAATGGAAATTTTTTCACATCAAAAAAAAATTTTTTCCAATTCTTATAAAATTTTGTATTTATTTAGGATTCCCTATTTTGTATAAAAAATAATATGAGGCTAAAATTTAAAAAAATAACCAGAGTTTATTTCAAGCAGTAAAATATAAATCTGTGACTTTAAATTCTAAAAAAAAAATCAGAGATTTAGGAAAAAAGTCGGAGAACTTTAAATTCATCAAAGAATATAGAAAAATAAAATAATTGTACCAACTTTAAGGATGTGATAAAAAATAAAATTGAACTTATCTTAACTCTTTTGACTTCTGAACGGCTTAATTATTACAAGCGCCTTCGAGCTGCGCCACACACACACACACACACACACACACACACACACATACATCATTTTTTTTAATAACCTCTAGAATAGAATTGAGAGAAGAGATTAAATCAGTTGGCTTTAGTCTCTCAATCACATCGCACCCCTATAATTATAAATCCCATCATCAATAAATATATTAACAAACTACAACATTATAAAATTTTACCCAAAAAAAAAAAAAATTTTAATTGTCTTTTTGAGAAAGAAATTTCTATAATTATGAAATAATTTATTACATGAGAAGCAAACATTGGAGAATAAATCATTTAAATTGTAGTTATTTCAATCAATAAAGGAAATAGATGGGTGACCATCTTAAGTAACAGAGATAAATTATCTCTCTCTCTTTTTCTGACACAAGAAGATGTTTTCTCTCTCAATTTTCAAAGCGAGAGAGAGAGAGAGAGAGAGAGGCTCTCCCCTCCATGCCATCTTTCATCTTCATTGTATTTAATGAACCCTCCTCGTTTTTTGGCAGCTGAATTTTTGGATCACCTCCCTGAGGGTGAGTAGCCTAGCCTCCTCAAAAAAAAAAAAAAACGTCTCCTCCTCGATGACGACAAGGCCAGGTGCAAATATTCCATCCAAAAATATATATAATAATAAAATAAGGGTCGGACAGCTAGGCCACGCCCCCTCTACCTTATTTAAAAAAAGGGACTTTATTAATGGCCGATAGGAACTGTTATGTACGAGCTTTTAATTATTTATTTATTAACCTCTAGGCGATATCTAATTAAATTAAACATTAGATAAAAGATTACAAATAAATAGGTATAATATTTTTCTTGTTAGCCTAGTTTATTTATAAAAATCTGGTGTGACTGACGCACAGCACACAACTTTCTCTTACCTTCGGTAATCGAAAGTTGTGTACTGTGCTTGTCACACCAGATTTTTTGTGTCGACATATATTTAGTTCCCGACAGTACGGAACATATGAATTCAGATGTAAAATTTATAAGTATGGGAAAATATTTATATTTTGTTACCATGGCAACCATTTCTCATATCTTCCCTATGAAATACAAGAGTAAAGTGGTCTTCAGAAGATTTCAATCACAAAATGATACATTTTAAAGAGAATCTAAAAAATAATTGATTTTTGAATTTAAAAAAAAATCGTTGGAGCAAATTTTGAGAAAATCGAAAAAAACTGAAAAAGTACATCAGTAAAGTACTAGTACTCTTTGGCCGATTTTGATTGAAAGCTTATTTTTCCGGTCCCGGGGGTGTTTAACTTAAATATAAAATTTCAACCTCGTAGCTCAATTCCTTCATGCTTAAAATTGAACACAGACACACACACACACACACACACACACACACCCACACACAGACAGACAGACCATGTCGCGAAAACCACTTTTTTGGATTCAGGGGACCTCAAAACGTGAAGATCCATCAAAATCTCGACATCGAATTTTTGACATGAATCCAATACTTTCTCTCTATATATATATTACATACTGTATATACATAGATAAGAGAAAGTAAAGATGAATTAATTTTTCCCAAAACAGAAAGTTTTTAATTATAGACGACATTTTGAATTATTTATTAAAAATATATACAACGTTTCGATTGCTTATCCAGCAATCGTTTTCAAGTACTGTACACTTGCTCCGATTCAAGTGAACTAACCAACCAACGTGAAGTTAGTAGTATTTTATATGCAATGAAGTTAGCAATATATACACTCATTCTCATGAAGTTAGACGCCATTATCAAAGCAAGTGTTTATATAATTGTTACAAAAAGTTTTCTAAGTTTGATTTTAATCAAACTAATATATCTACACTGTTAAACATTTTCAAGGGATATGTGTATATGAAATGTCCCTATACTAAAAATGATCTTACATAAACCAATTTATTGCTTAAATAGAAATCCCTGGATCCCCAATAGATATTATCATATATGGTGCCTGTTATGCATTAGTGTGTCAAGCGCCAAAAAAAAATCAAAAATAGAGTTAAGCACGGAATATTGTTTCAAATGCTATAATTAATAGTATTTTTTTATGAAATATGTACTAAAAAAATTTATATTTAATGTTATTTGCACAATTGACAAAAAAATTTATATATAATCTAATCAAAGCAAAAAACTTTAATGTTAATTTCCTAAAACTCGGTACTTGACACACTAATGCGTAACAGGGTCCATATAACGGTTATCGTAAAGATTTATATGTCCTAAGTTGCCGAAAAGACTATGAATGAATTTGTGTGTGAGTGTGAATGAGAAAAAAATGTGAATGTTAAAAAAAAAAAAAAAAAAAAATTTATTAAAAGTTTCATAAACGGGTTTATGAAAAATTTCATACACTAGTTAAAAAAAATCATCTACTCTAGCTCTTGGTTTCTTCCCTTCATATATGAACTGGTACGACGCCTATGCCATCTTGGCAACTTGCTTTGTTAAGAATATTATACTTTTTTAAGCAACGTAAATTTGAATCATATTTTTACTTTTTCTTATTTTACTTAATAAATTAGTATATTTGATTTTACAAGTTGGGTATATTAAAATTCAATCTTGATTGTATAGTAATTTCCGTTAAAATTGAATTTTGGTCTATAAAATTTATAGCTCCAGACCTTATAGTTTCTGAGATTTTTTTATTAGAGGAGACCTGAGTAACAATGATTAAAAATGATCGGGGGATACACACGCCCGCACAAGGGACACAATTTTCTTCTGGTCAGTGACTTTCGATCTACTCTGTGTCGGTGTCCCTGGTGTGAACGTGTGTATCCCTGTGTGTCCCTCAAGTTTCTCTATGCAGACCCCCTGAAGTGTGTGTATCCCTCGATCATTTTTAATCATTGTTACTCGGGGAGAAAATTGAAATTATAAATATTAAACGAAAATATAAGTTTCCATTGGAAAAATAAAACCTGGAAATTTAAAGTTGATAAAAAAAATTCTTAAAAAAAACACACACTTTTTCCCATTCACACACACATACACACGGTCTTTTCGGCAACTCAGGCCATATAAGACTTTAAACGATAACAGTTACTATGAAAATATATATATTGGGATCTAGGGATTCTTATTTAAGCCATTTGGTATCCAAATGGCGAAAATAAAATCACCGGACTGACTGGGATCCGAACCCTCGACCCTTGGTATACAAGGCAGGCGCGCTACCAACTACGCCAAGCCCGGGGCGATAAAATAAAGGAATAAATTACGACTTATTGAACCTGCTGGTCCGAATCGTATTGGAAGATTAATTTAAATTTAAAAAATAATTTCTGAGGTGAGCACAACGTTTTTTTATTTTAAGATGATCTTGTTAACAAAGAAAATTGGTAAATTGGCGATTATCCGGTGGGACCAACTGATTGATCAAGAGAGAAAGAGAGGGAATGTGGCTGCGCCCTTTTCGCTATCGCTATCCGGGTGGTCCAGAGGTCCAGAAGACCTGGATCAAGCGGCCTTGGCCGTGTGTGGGTCTTTTTCCCTCTTTTAATACCAGAGTCATAATTCATTTCGAATTCAGTTTGACGACGAGGGCCCCGAGAGCGCCAACCAGATGGGTAGAGGGGGGGAGGGAGGGGGATCTTCCAATGAGTGCAAGTGAGAGGGAAAATAAACACGCGTGCAAGTGCAAGTGAGAGAGAGAGAGAGAGAGAATGATCAGCCAGCCCCCCTCCTCCTCCTCCTTCTTCTTCTTTCCTTTAATGATAGGTTTAAGGTTAACGAGCGAAACCCTTAAATTCACTCAACGAGGAGAGAGAGACGAGAAAACGAGAAGAGTGCCTAAACAAACAAACCAAGAAAACATCTTCATTTATTTATTTATGGGTGAAAAATTGGCAAAAAAAAAAAAAAAAAATATTTTTGTGGGTAGAGAAAAGAAAACTTGCTAATTAATTTAACGAATTCAAAAAAAAAAAAAGGAACCCCCCCTCTATTTACGCTCATATATTTTTTTTTTACCAGGTATAAAGTCAGTCCAGTTTATCGAGTCTCATCTTATTTATTAAAATTCAAAATTATACAATATATTAACATTAATCGAGTTCTAAGATTCGACCTCACACTTTAAGAAAAAACTCCTTCCCCCTCTCCTTCCCCTTTCTCTCTCCCCTTCTCTAAATGCATTCATTTTTTTTTTACAACCAAAATTAAAATAAATTCAAAGGATTTTGTGTAAAGCTAAGCAACCAATGAGAAAAAATCTCGACTGAATTTTTGACATGAATCGAATATTTTCTCTCTCTATATATTTCATATATAGGGTAAGAGAAATTAAAAATTTAATTCAAGATCTCAAAATGAATCTATTATATTAAAAACAAATCTATATCTATTTATATAATTCGCTAATGTCCGTCTGTCTGTCTCTCGAGGCTCTATTTGGGTAACTTCCCGTTAGAATTTTGAAACCAAATTATTTATGGTTAAAGAAGACCTTCTAGCGATTACAGGAAAATTATTTTCATCCCGAAAATCATATAACTTTTTGAGTTATTAATTCCTAAAGTTACGATTTCTCCTAGAAGAAATGTTTATGTATTCTTTGCATTAATATATTCTATGAATGTAAACAAATCCTCAAGCCGACACTGGATTGGAATAGTTCATAATTTCATAATTAAGAACCCCCCGGGTTTGGTGTAGCATGGGTGCGCTGGACTTCGTATACCAAGCGGTCGCGGGTTCGGACCCAGGCAGTTCGATGATTTATTTAAGCCATTTGGATACTAAATGGCTTAAATAAGAATGCCTGGACCCCAAATATATATATTATTAATATTAATATAACGGTTATCGTCAAGGTCTTGTATGGCCTAAGTTGCCTAAGAGACTGTGTGAATGTGAGTGTGAATGGGAAAAAGGTGTGAGTGTTTTTAATAAAAAGGGGGTAAGGGGCGGGGTGGGTCCGGGGGGCTGGGCCCCCCCCCCCACCGGCTTTTATGCGTGTGTGGTGTATGTGTGGTGGGGTGGGCTTCCGTCTCTCTGTCTGTTCCTGATCCCTCTAATGAAAAAAAAAAAAAATTTATTATATATCACTTTTTATTATTTTTCATTTGAGAGATTTAAATATTTAATTATTTTAATTAATTGGCTTTAATTTTTTCATAATGTAAGACGAAACTCAATGCTTTTCGATTGTGTAAATTCATTTTCTGGAATTTTTTGCGCCTCCTTTTGAAAATTTGCGGACACGAGTATTTTTTCCGGGACTCCCCATGACGTCCTCTATAAGACTGCAAAATTTCGTTTTAAAATTTCAACGACAAGTTGGAGGACACTATATTTATAGAAGATTTTTCCCCTGGTCGGTTCGGGATCTCCAGCCTTTGTCGGACACTTGACCGGGCCAGCAAAAAATCACATTCCCTTTTATCAAGATCTTAAGTTAGAGTCAAAAGTTTCACTTGTCGACCGCTTGCTAGGAATACCAGACAAGAGACTGACATCTTTGATGGATCAGCTAGAGATCCCCGGGTTCGATCCTCTCACAGGGGCCAGGGGTCACTTGATCCACCAGCATTATTAAATACTTTACATAAAATATTCCAATTTGTGAAATTAATATCTCTCACTGGGAGTTTTCTCCAAAATTCAAATAAAGACAATCCAATCAATGTTTCAACTTAATATTAAATTAAAAGAAAATTACAAAAAATTAAGAATTAAAGTTTCGAATTCAAAAACATTTTGGCTTCCTTTCACTGAATTTTATTGAGAAGTGTTAAACGACAAGGCATTGGCCCTTTCTTCTAAAAAACTAGAAAGTTTGAGTCGGGGCATTGTTTTGTCAGATTCTTTTTAGCATTCATTATTTTTTACTTTCTCTTGCCTATATAGGCCTATATGTTAAAGACTATAGTATTTAGATTCATGTCAAAAAATTCGATGTCGAGATTTTGATGGAGGTCCAAAAAGTCCAAAATAGTAATTTTTGCGACATGGTCTGTCTGAGTGGTGGGTCTGTGAACAAAATATCTCAAGAACGGAAAGAGCTAGGAGGTTGAAATTTTATTTCTAATTTAGGCACCCCCATGGGACGTAACACGAAGCTTTTAAACAAAATCGGCCAAAGAGTACTAGTTCTTTACTAATGTACTTTTTCAGTTGTCTTCGATTTTATCAAAATCAACTTTAAGGATTTTGATTAAAATTCAAAAATCAATTATTTTTTTAGATTCTCTTTAAAATGTATATTCTCATTTTGTCATTGAAATCTTCTGAAGACCACTTTACTCTTGTACTTCATGGGAAGGATAGGAGAAATGGTTGCCATGGTAACAAAATATAAATATTTTCCCATAGGCCTACTTATAAATTTTACATCTTGAATTCTAATATATCGGCGGAACTAAATATATGTCGACACAGAAAATCTGGTGTGACAAGCACAGAACACAGCTTTCGATTACCGAAGGTAAGAGAAAGTTGTGTGCCGTGCGACCAGCACATCAGAATTTTTTTTAGAACGATTCAACATCTCGTTTCCATTCTTTTGAACTAGTTCACTATCCATAGTGCGAAACAAAAAGTGTTTTTTGTGATTTAATATAAAATGCAAGGACAATTTTTTTTTCTTTACAAAAACCTTGAAAAAGGTAATATTAGGTAGATGAACATAGATTTTGTTTTTTGTTTTTTGTTTTTTTGTCTTAATTGTTGTTGTTAAATTAAACTTTGTCTTTTGAGTGACAAGATAACCGGACTGACTGATTCAAATATTTTTACTGATTAAATCAAATGTTTTAACATTTTTTTACAACTTTGCATTCTCTATGTTTTTTTTGTGTTTTCTGAAATTCAAAAAATTCGAAAAAATGTTAGAAATTTTTTTAAGAAAATTGTTATTGGATTTTCCTCTTTTTTTTAGGAATATCCTTGACAGCTGAAAAGCTCAAGTCAAATAAAAAAAAATAAATATGGACAAGTGAAAATATGTAACTAAAAGGCGTTCAGAAATTTGGTGGGATTGTGGCACAGCAGATGTTTTGTGCCGAGATATATTTAGTTTCCCGTAGCACCTTAGTTAACTTGCATTTCAAACGTTGACTGCTTGAAATAAACTATGGTTATTTTTCATTTTTAATTTTAATCTCATATTTGGATATTCTAAGTATATATAAGTACAAAATTTATAAGAATTGGAAAAATCCAAAGGGGAATTCTTTTTGAATAGAAATTAACATGCAAATCCCCATATGGGGATTTAACATTTTCTCTATGAAAGGAAGAGACGGAAAATGAATTTGAAAAATCTGAAATACATCAGTAAAGTG
>JAKCPI010027627.1:0-20456 GCA_023213315.1 Euborellia annulipes
TCCCAATCCGGCGCTGAATGCAAAAATAAAATATGATGTCAAATTTTAATTAAACTTAGTCATGAAATTCGTATTAAGTAATAATTTAATTTAATATCTATTAGAGAAGTATAATTACAAGCTCATTAATAAGAAAAAGAAATCAATCAATTTAGATCGATGATTATAACAGATGTGTCTATTTACACTTTCAAGCGTAATAAATGAAAGGGAAGTCCTCGGAAAATTTGAAAATGATGACATCACAAATTTTATATTTTATAATATAGTAAGGCTATATTGTGAGATTGAGTGAAATTTCCCCGGGATCCGGCGCATGCCTGAGCTTCTTTTTAACAAGTAACAATATGGCAGATACTTAGCTTAATAGATCTCATGTTGGTGAAAATAAAAAAATAATTTTCTATGTACCCATATCTTTGCTAAAAGTATTTTGTTGATCCATTGTTGAAAACGACTCCTAATCAAATCACACAATAAATCGTTAAATATCAAAAAATAATTGTGTATCGTTGGTCCAGTCTTGAGGAGCTCAGAAGTAACCCATTAGTGCGAAGATCATTTCAATCTACCTTCCAGCAAAAAAATTAAAAATAAATAAATGAATCTATTCATTCTATGATAAAATACAAACTTTTTTTATAACACTCACACTTTTTTCCATTCACACACACATATACACAGTCTTTTCGGCAACTCGGGCCATTTAAGACTTTTTACGATACCCGTTATTTGTAAATATATCTAATGGGGCTATCCAAATGTCTTAAATAAAATCATCCCACTGCCTAGGATCCGAACCCTCGACCCTTGGTATACAAGGCAGGCGCGCTACCAAGTACACCAAGCCCGAGGGAAAATGCAAACGAGAGGTTTGAGGCAAGCAAGGAGAGTGGGTGTATACAAATTTTTTCTGAGTGGCTGCAGGAATTCAAGTTGCACTTATCTGGTTTCATTGAAAAAAATTCGTTAACATTAAAACCACCTATTAAATATTGTTATAGGTATATGTTTATATATGACAGAGGAATAATGACTAATCTTAAAGACAAGTTTGTCCTTTTGATATATCTTAATCTTCCTTTCATAAAGTTGATGTTGTTGTTGTTCCATTCTATTGGTATTCATAGAGAAATGAAGATGTTGCTGCATTCGTTTTCACTTTTGTTTCATTCATGACGATCCTTTTCTTCCTCTTTTTCGATTCCTTCTCTTATCTTCATTGTGAATTGCAAATCAGGTTTCAGCCAAAAGGGCGAATATCTTAACACCTGGGGTTAAAAATACTTTAAAAAAAAATATAAACGAAAGTTGACGTTGTCATTAAATTTTACAAAAGCCATACAAATCTAAGATTGAGAAATGTTTTATGTCATTTTTTCTAAAGAAAAATATGCTTTCCAATTCAAATGATTTTATTCACAAAATATATGCTTGTTAGTGGGAGAATTCCTCCCATTAATTGATATGATAGGCATATACTGTATATCTTATTTTATGTTTTTTTCTTGTCGAAAAATTTTAATATGCGACTTATTTGCTATTATTTGAACATAGGCCTACTGTATACTCCAGTCATTTGGTAGAAAAAAAAGGGGTTACCTGGAAAGTTTTCCTGGAGTTTTGAAAATTGGTAATTTTATAGATTTCGACGTGCTCTTTCCGAATTTCAACTTTGCCACCTCGTATCTTTGCCGTTCGCATCGCCATATTGGAAAAATGGCTCCAAAATACAGTTTTTTGACAATATCTCCTTTCTGACTCACTCTATGATAAAAATATCTATATACAAAATTAAACGAGAGAAAATTTCCTATAATTTATGTAATAACCTTTTTTTTTTTGTAAAATCAATAGTTTTTGCGTACGAACGCCGCAAATTGTCGGGTAAGTCCGGAAGAGATGCCACACATTTTTTAAAACCATTATTCGGAAGCCCATAGTGCATATAGATATATGTGACTAGTTCTTATTTCAAGACAATAAAATATATTAAATGTGTAATAGGTTATAATTAAATTAAAAACTATATAACAAGTAGAAAAAAATATATTTATAAAACATTACACTATGGCGTCTCACCCCATGGTGTCAGGGGTTATGCCACACACAAAAATATACATTCTTAACATAGAAAATAATTCTTAAGATAAAAATCTCAATCGATCTCATTCATCTGGGTTTCATATATATTCAAAAATATGCGGAAAATAAAGAGTTGGAATTCCCAAGAAAAGGTATAAAAGAAGGAATTTTTCTTTCCTGTTCTTTAATTAGTTTATGGTCCAATTTATATATCACATTTGGGGCACTAGAGCATTCTTTTGAAGGACAAATATTTTTCTTCATTCATTTTTACTTTTTTTTTTTTTTTTATTTCACCCCTCAAGCCATAGGCCCATTTTTACTTTCTCTTACCTCTATATATATGTTAATATATATAGAGAGAAAGTATTGGTTTCATGTCAAAAATTCGATGTCAAGATTTTGATGGATCTTAACGTTTTCTCAAGGTCCCCTTGATCCAAAAAAGTGGTTTTCTCGACATTGTCTTTTTTTTGATTTTCTCAAAGTTCGCTCCAACGATTTAGATTAAAATTCAAAAATCAATTATTTTTTAGATGCTCTTTAAAGTGTATATTCTCATTTTGCCATTGAAATTTTCTGTAGACCACTTTAATATACATAGATATCATAGAGGAGATAGGAGAAATGGTTGTTATGGTAACAAAATATAAATATTTTCCCATACTTATAAATTTTACATCGTGAAATTCGAATGTACCGTACTGTCGGGAACTAAAACACATGTCAACACAAAAAAATCTGGCGTGACAAGCACAGAACACAGTGTGCTGTGTGACCAGTCACACCAGATTTTAATTATTATTATATTTGTGAGTATTTGAAAAGGTATTTTTAATACTTTTGATTTTTTTTATCACTTAATCGATTATTTGATGATTCTGTTTTTGAAATCGTGATCTTAGGGCGGAGAGAAAATCTCTATTAATCCTTCAGCTATTTATTGCCAAGTGTGAGTGATAGGTTTGTGTATGTGTTTGAGTATTGGTGTGCAGCAGCCAAAAGGCTGTCAAAGATCCATTTAACCGCATTTGGTTGAAGATTTACGATCCTCTTTGGTCATTTCTTTATTCTAGTGTACATGAGAGGCCGGAGATGATGTCCCGAAACGAACACCATCTGTTTTCAGAATTAATATGCTGGGCAAATCGTTTAGCAATCGCTTTTTTTTCTCGTATTAATGATGATATGTATATACTTAATATTCAAGATTTCTTAAGATAAACCAATTAAAACATTCACATAGTTAATCTCTAGTTCCGAATAATAATTAGATTATATTTTGTGACTGGAAGCGGTTTCTATTTTTTTTTTTTAGCAAATAAATACCCAATTAATTGGTAAATGACTTTGGTTCTATAGTTAATTTAAAATTTAAAATATTAAAATTTGTAACTTGGATCTCTCAACTGCATCTTGTAATTAGGTGGATTGAAATCTTGTGTCACCTGATCGAAAACACTAACCAAGTATGTAGATGTTCCTTAATTTTTATTTACATACTAATTCCGCATTACACAAATATATTTTTTTTTTTTAACTTAATTAAATGGCCGTCGGAAAACCCATTTGGCCAATGGCAAAGTAAGTGTGTTTCAGATATAGGAACCCGAGAAAAAAAAAATTTTTTAACCGGGGCATATATCTGACTTCTTATTCTCCGAGATTCTTATACACTGGTTCACAACTTGTAAATGTGACCAGCGATTCTGGTCTCGGTGATTACACAAATATTCAAATTAGACAATCAAAATTAAGGGCTTTAAGGTCAATTTCCACTAGGTTGCCATGCCCCTGCCGTGCGATGCCGTCGGCCGTAAACGCGCAAACGGACTTGCTATTTAAATAGCATCGGAGAACGGCAGACGGAACGGCAGCGGAACGGCACTTCTAATGGAAACTGAAACAGCCTCTTAATTCTATTTAAATAGCAAGTCCGTTTGAGCGATTACGACCGACGGCATCGCACGGCAACGGCACGACCTAGTGGAAATTGACCTTTAGTATGTCATTTATTTACATTTCTTTATCAATTATTCGTTTTTCTTTCATTTTACTTTCTCTTCCCTCTATATATATGTTAATATATATAGAGAAAGTACGGTATTGGATTCATGTCAAAAATTCGATGTCGAGATTTTGATGGATATACACGTTTTGAGGTCCCCTGAACCAAAAAAGTGGTTTTCGCAAAATGGGCTGTCTGTCTGTCTGTGTGTGGGTGGGTGGGTGTGTGTTTTTTTTTAAGATTTTCTCAAAATTCGCTCTAACGATTTTGATTAAAATTCAAAATCAATTATTTTTTAGAAGCTCTTTCAAATGTATATTCTCATTTTGCTCTCAAAATTGTTTGAAACACACTTTAGATGCCGAAAACGATCCTAATAAAAATTAAAATATAAAAATTACATTTTATATTTTTCTTTTCTTGAGCTTAGGATACTTTTCATGCTCTGGGCCGAAAATATTTTTTTTTTACTATTTAAAATACACCTCCTATACATATATGCATTATAGGCTATATACTGTATTATAGGAGTATGTTTTGAAGGATTAAATTATTTTATTCTATTCCTCAAAAATATATTTTTATATTTAATTTTTTTTTATTATTTATTATAATAGTAGTATTTTAATTAATTAATTAAATTTTATTAATATTAAATTTCCTGATCAAAAGTTATTGTCTTCGTGTAGCTTCTTTTCTCTTTTCTAAACTCTATGCCTTCATAGATATTCTTTGCTCTTTTTCTATACTCGTTGCATCAAGTTGAAATTTGTCTTGTGATATTCTAAAGTTTAATTTTTTTTTTGTGTTATGTTCTCTCCTTGCCTTCAATATTCTCATCGAATTTTTCTTCTCAAATGTGTGAGTAGCATTTATAAATAAATAAATATTAATATTTTAATAAAATATATTGAAAGATATAATTATTAATAAGGTTATTTTTGATAAATGACAGACGACTCATCCGTAGACACATTCATTCCATTCAAATAAACAACAGAATTCCTTAATTATATTATTTAAATAATTAGTACAAATTTAAAATTATATAATTCCTGATTTATTATGCCATGGATTTATGATCGTATATATTTTTAATATAATTTAGGGATATAAACATACAAACACACCTTCACAGAAACCTATTCAATTTTCTTAAATTTTTGAATTAACAAATTTATTATCTAGGGAATTGTTATAATGTGGGGAAATGAGAAAAATATTTGCTTGCATTTATCGAAAATAACATTATTAATCATTTAATTTACTAAATATAATATTTTGATGCTTCTAATGATTTTATCATGAGAGCTTTCAAACATTTTTTTTTTTTTTTACTGGTATATATTTTATTTTATTATCAATCTTATTTTATTATTTAATTAATAGACTATTTCTTCTTTTTTATTAAAGAGACTCATTCATTTGAACTTACTTTCCTGCACGCATTGTTTTAATTTTTTTTTTTTTTTTATTTACCCTTTGGCCTTGCTAGCCATAGGGTCTTGTTTTAATTTAAACCAAATCACTTCATCATCATATAAATTTATATATCTATCCTCTATGATTATATGTTGATGAAATCGTAGGCACCCAGGAAAATGGGATTTTTTGAATATTTATAAATATTAAGCTCAATTATGATAACTTATAGGTTAACATTAAAGCAGCAACATGCGTTTTCTGATATGATTATTTCATTGTTTTATATATATTTTTTTTTACAATACACGACAGAATCACTCAATTATATTATTTAAATAATTATATAATTCTTGATTAATTGTAGGCACCCAGGAAAATGGGATTTTTTTATGTTTTGTGAATTTTTTGAAAATTCATATATCTAAGCTTAGTGATAATTTAATTTTATTAATGTAAGGTTTAATTTAATTTTTTTAGATGCAGTGTGAGTCAATATTTTTAAGCCCCCCCCCCCAAGTTTTGTGATTATTTCATTGTTTTATTGTTTTTGTTTTTATAGGCGATGAAAAATTTTTATAGCAACTTGTGTCGTAGAAGAGATTTCCATCTTTTTTTATAAAACCAATGAAATAATCACATGAGAAAACTTAATTAATAAAAATATTGTTATTTTTTCTCTCGACTGTCTTCATTTTCTTACTTTTCTTCATTGGTTTTTTGTTAACTCTTCTTCTTTAGCATCTTAAAGTTGGAAAAAATGAGTTTGGGAAGCCTCTTTAAGACTAGTTGAAGTGATATTTTTTAGAAAATAAATCATAACTTTCTTTGTCTGACTGTGAACAAAATATCTCAAGAACAAAAAGAGCTACGAGTTTGAAATTTTATATTTAATTTAGGCACCCCCTGGAACGTGACACGAAACTTTTGAACGAAATCGTCCAAATAGTACTAGTACTTTACTGATGCACTTTTTCAGGTTTTTTTTTTTTTCGATTTTATCAAAATTCGCCCAACGATTTTAATTAAAATTCATAAATCAATTATTTTTTAGATGCTCTTTAAAATGTATTTCACATAAGGTTACCAGCTATTTTTTTCCACCGATTATAAGACTTGGTTTATCACTCTATAAAAAAAAAAATTTACCTTTTTAATATGATAATTAAAATGTTAAGAATAGGAATATAATTTATGATAATTGAGATGTTAATAATTAAAATGTAAACAGGAAAAATATAACTTATGTAGTATTTAAGTTTAATGAAATAGAGACATTCATTTTGTTTCAATTATTTATTTTAAATGATCCTTTGGTAAAAATTATTCATGCAATAATAGCCACCCATCCAGAAAATGCTCACGCCTTAGCCTTGACATATTTATTTATAAAAAAAAAATATTAACATAGGCTTTCCTCTAATCAAATTTATTTATTTATTTGAAAATAATTATTTGTTTAATCTTTCAAATTTTATTTCTTATCATTTTTTTTTTTTTTTTTTTTTTTTTTTTTTGAAAATCTTTTTAGCACTAAATTGACAATCGACAAATCATGATTCCATTTTTGAATAATCGAAATCAAATTTGGAATGGTGAATATATTCAGGAATTTTTATTCAATTAATATTTTCTAAACTCTGATTGAATTTTTTCCAAATTTGGTTTAGAAACCTTGAGTTTTGTAAGAACGAGATCATTCAAAAATTTAACTAATATTTCAGGTTATCTTTAATGATACGATTTATATAAATCGAAATATTTTTAGAAGAATCTTTCGGCTTCTTCCCAAAACGAGATGCCTGATCATAGACTTCTATTATTACTAGTGTTTTTTTTTTTTTTTTTTCAAATCAGAAGTAATTTTAGTTTTTACTCGTTCTGAAAGCGAACATGGGTATTGCCTAAAAACATGCTAAAAGAAAATTGTAACAATCTGGAGTTAAGTAGTCAAAAGCAATTATTTTGATTGTACTCGATCGATTTCCATTGAAAAACATTTGATTTTAAATTGCTCTATCTTTATCGAATTATCTCTAAAATTTCGTGATTACGAATTCTCACAGAATAATAAAATTATACTAAAAATGATTTATCGTTGATAGAATTATTATAAAAATGTCATTTCTATTTATTCTTGGCTGTTGACCTGAGACCGGATCCCGTCTGAAGTTTCAACACAACTCAGGTTCGAGTCCAGCTTGTCGCAAATAATTCAACATTGTCGAAGTCTTCTCCTTAGGATAGGAAAGTGGGAGATAATTTTAACTATCCAATTTTATTTTATTATAAAATGTGTATAAATTCAACTAAGTTAATTAAGAGGATCAGTTGTAGTTTATCATTCTTAAAAAAGAAAATTATTCTTAAAGTTTACTGCACATCTGATGGTGGTCATCCTACCGACCGAAACTGGAAATTGTGCACAATTAGTCGTCTCTATTAATTAACTCACTTGTCAATTCTTTGGGCTCAGTAAATAATTGTCTTTTTTAAGAATAAAATGAGTTAGGCCCTATTTCAAAAGGGCCTTAAAGCATGAAAACATCTGAACTAAGGAAAAGGGATGCTAAAGTTTTATTATCATTGCAATTGATCTTTCACCTAATGAGCATCTTCACACATAGCTGCCTAATACAATATATATATATATATATAATACTTTCTTGGCACTTATTGGGGACTGAAGATGGCCTCTATTTTATATGACCTTCGTTTTCCCCCGCACGTACCGTTTTCGGGGGGTAGGCCCCTACTTATTTCCACCCCTTTTCGTTAATTATAGGGCCACGAAAAAAATTTGGAGGGATGAAAAGGAAAATTTTAGCCTTAACGTCTAGAGAAGTGAAAAGTTAAAAAATATTAACATTTGGATCCAAGGGGGGGAGATGGGGGAGGATTTTGTCCGCAAAAAAATCATTAAAAATGATCGATTTTTTCTGATTTTTCCCAATTTTTTCAGTGATTTTCTACATATTTCAGCTGACAGACCTACCTCACCATAGGATAAAGCGGGTGGGGTGTGAGCGATTCCGAAGCCCTTGCAAGAATTTTTTTTCAATTATTGACAAGAAATAATTTCTACCCCTTTAGATAAAATATGGAAATATTGAAGGACATGGAAGAATCCGTATATTTAAGTTTAAATTTGTAAAGATCAGCCCAAAAAACTGAAAGTTAGCCGCATATTTGCCAATTTGACCAACTGAGCTGTGAATCTTCCATCCTCTTGCAAGGGCTTCGGAATCGCCCACACCCCACCCGCTTTATCCTATATATTTTTTTTTAGTTGAGGAATATTTACGGAAGGGTGAGATGGGTCTGTCAGCTGGAATATGTAGAAAATCAGTGAAAAAATTGTGAAAAAATCAGAAAAAATTCATCATTTTTAGTGATTTTTTTTCCATTTTAAGGGGCAAAATCCTCCCCCACATCCCTTGGATCCAAATGTTAATGTTTTTTAACTTTTCACTTCTCTAGACCTTCTGAAGAAATGTTAAGGCTAAAATATTTCTTTTCATCCCTTCAAATTTTTTTCGTGGCCCTATAATTAACGAAAAGGGGAGGAAATAAGTAGGGGGCTACCCCCCGAAAACGGTACGTGCGGGGGGAAAACGAAGGTCATATTTGGATTCAGGAGGTCATTTTGCTTAAGAATCTGAAGGAATTTTCTCGGGGCCAGAAAAAAAGTTTCATTTTGTAGCACAGTGTTATTAATAATAATGGTTTGTTTTATAATATATCTATTAATAAGCATTCTCATTTACATAAATTAATTTGCACTCGACTGTGTAATAAAATGTTAGTTCACATTTCTAGTGACCTCAGTGCTTGAATGAGATCTCACTTGGCGCCAGGCTGACCTCTTTGGCCGTGACCGAAAGAAAGTTAACGCAATTGCATTTTGCAAAATTGAACATTTATTTATTTATTTATTTCACTTTTTCTTTGAAAAATACCTTCAATTTGCCTTTTATAGATAATTTTTTTCTGTATTATGGCTTCAACGAATCTACTGATTATTCATCTTTCAGTTTAACATCCTTTTTAACAAAATTCCTGAATTATGATGCATTTTTCTCAATTGCTTTTTTTTCAACATCAAAGGCCAGTTAGACAGAAAAAAAAAATATTATAATTTTGATCTAATTTAGATTTATATTTATTTGTTGGTGGACCTAGCAAAAAAAAAATATATATATTTATCTTTTAGACCATCCATCCATTCATAGCACAAATTCTCTATTAATAATAAACACCGAAAATCCAAGCTACATAATTCCCAAAAATCAATCATCATTGATAGGATTGAATCAATTTTTTTCTTATAATAATTTAGAAGCTCCTATAAATGTGCAAAAATACTAACAAAATAGTAATTTATTTGTAAATCCTGTTTATTAAATTTTCTTGCTTGTCTTCTTAGTAGCTATGTAACTCTAAATTATGAACAAATTTTGACAATTTTTTTATTCATTTCGAGCATAATCGTTTTTTGTTTTGATTTAAGCCTATAATTTCAATATTTTTACCTGATGGTCATTGAATAGTCAGCTTTTGATTAATAGATATTTCTTATGCAAAGTTGAAAGGCTTTTTTTCGATTCTGAAAATCACATCATAAAATCACGTCATCGTACTATCGTAGTTTTAACTACTTTTTTAATGTTTTCCATGCAAAATTTTAAACCATTTTAATAATAGATTTAGTTCTAATTTGTTTAAAATTTTCAATTAATTACGACTTATATTACGAATATTACGAATTACGAATATAGGCCTAATATGATTAAGATTCTTTAAGATTCAAATGAAAAAAGTGTCCAACAGAAAATAGATGAAATTTATATTCAAAAGGGTTAATTAATAAAAAACATTTGACAAAGGAGACTTTTTTTTTTTTTTTTTTTTTTTTTTGTAAATTCATATAATAATAAATACTATTGGACATTCTATACAAAACTACTTATAATCGTACCAATGCTCAGTTAGTATCCGGAGCAATTGATTCAGATTATATCTTACGTTCAAATGGTTTAAATAATTATTTTCAAAAAAAAAAAAAATAAATAAATAAAATAAAAAAACCAACGAATTATTGAGAAAAAATTTGACTCATGTTAAAATTTGATCATGTCAAAAAACCGTCGAGTTTTTCGGAATTAAAATTCATTTTTTTTATCTATTTTAGTTTAGAAATATTTTTTTTTTCATAAGTTTTTCTTATCATAATTCGCGCATTGAACTTACCAAATAATCCCAAGGGAGGGTCAAAGAGAGTCATCAAACACGTGTGGAATTGTCAGCACCTGCTGATGGATGCGTGGGGTACGAACTGTATGACTGTGGCGAATGGTATAAACCCTCAAGGTCGTATACCAATCTATCTTAATCTCTCTACTTATGACCATATGCTCCCAAATGGTGGCCGAATTTTCATCCAGAGTGGAAAAGAGAGAGTCATTCTGTTACCTTATATGGGAACTTTCAGGGACATTAACGTACTAACAACAACAAGTAAAAAAATCCAAATAAATAAATAAATAATTATTGTAAGATTGTGCTTATTTCGTGAGTTGTAAATTAGTAGTTGCATGCTAATTAAATAATTGTTAGTTAATAATTAAATAAATATTAAGTATGTTTTAAATAATAAAGTTAAGTCTTTTTTTATTATCTTTATATTAGAGAGAAAGAAAAATTAAATCCAGATTACTAAACATTATCTCCACTATTTATCAGGCAACAGGCTGTTATTTCTAGTTATTAATATTTAAAAAATCTGGTGTGAATGGTCGCACAGCACACAATTTTCTCTTTCCTTCGGTAATCAAAAGTTGTGTTCTGTGCCTGTCACACCAGATTTTTTGTGTCGATATGTATTTAGATTCCGACAGTACAGTACATTCGATTTTCAAGATGTAAAATTTAGTATGAGAAAATATTTTTATTTTGTTACCATGGGGGTTGTTACCATGGGGTTTCTCCTATCTTGCCTATGAAGTACAAGAGTAAAGTGGTCTTCAGAATATTTCAATCGCAAAATGAGAATATACATTTTAAAGAGCATGTAAAAAATAATTGATTTTTGAATTTTAATCAAAATCATTGGAGCGAATTTTCAGAAAATCGAAAAAATAAAAACGGAAAAAGTGTAGTAAAGCAGTAAAGTACAAATTTTATCTTACGAAGATTCTGGCAATTGGAAGGGGAAAAAGTACACACCCTAAAACGCCAATGACTTTGCTAGTTGATTTGTGATTTGTCTTTTTTTTATAATTTTTTTATTGTAGAAAGATGGGAGTCGTCCTTGAACCGCACCTTTCTATTAGACATGTTTAATAAACATTTGTTATGATTCATGAACTCACATTAAATCGGGTGAGAGTGTCGTTAAATAAATGTTTATATCTATCAATAATATCTTCAGACTCTTGTGTTAAAATATTAATCACTTGAAATAATAGGAAATTACTAAACTGAGAAAAAATTGTCACTTGTCTGAGAAAATTCACACATAAAACGAGATATTCATCAGATTTTTTTTTTAAATAAAATGATAATATTTTATTTCAATTATAGACACTGGATGTTACTTATCTTTGAAGGTAGTTAGTGGTACCTAATGAAAGAAAATGTTTAATTTCAAAAAGTATATTAGTATTAATTTTTTTAAACAAATAAGTCATTTTTTTTTTTTAAAGAAAAAAATGCCTTAGGTAGAATCAATGAACCAATGTCTATAAATACAATAAGGTAAGATAATTCTGCGAACTCATCAGCCATTTGTATAAATTAGGATCTCTCTTTCGGATTCGTTTTGCTTTCATTCCTCTGTGCTGATGATGACCGGTTTTAGACAATATTTGAGTAGTAACGGACAAATTCTTCGTCCGTTGTGTTCATTTATAAATATATACTGTATTATAGAAGAGTGAAAGAGAGACGAAACGACAGGTTGTAAAAACAATTTAGAAATAATAGCAAATTAATTTATAAAAATTTTGTTCCACGGGACCACCCATCCGAGGTTAGCCATTTTTAGTGTTGCTTGTCAATAAAGACTTTTATCAAATAATGGCCGTATATTGCAAAATACCTGTTAGTCATTTATGTATATACAGTCGACTCTCGATAATTCGAACTTTTCAATAATTCACACTCATCAGCTGCTTCGGTAAATCGAAAAAATGCTGTATATTTAGATACGCTCGATAACTCGAAAATTTTTTCCTAACAAGAGGAGGGGAAGAACATTCTATAATTCGAACTAGGTCACTTACCTTCTCTATAATTCAAATTTTTTCTAGCAATATTTACTCCTCCTTCTTGTAATGTTCCTCTCCTATCAGCCTAGCTTAACTTCTAAATTGTCCTTAGTTTGTCATGATGAGTGGAAGGCAAAGGTACGTCCCCCTTAGATTGTCCGAAGAAAAAAAAATTATCGCAGCAGTGGCAAGTAGTTAAAAAAAAAAGATATTGCCAAAATATTCAATATTCCGCCATTTTTTTAGCACTTCTTGGCCTTGCTTAACAACATGTTTCTAAGTATCTTTTCTATCCTGGATTTGTTAAGCAAAAATTCTGGCCAGCCTCATTTGCAATAGTTAGTGAAACATATTCCTCTCATCTTCAAGTTCATTCCTAACTTTACTTAATATCATTTGATTAACTATCCTATTAAAATTAAGTAGCATTATATTATTCTATAGGACGTTTCGAGAAAGTCTTTATTGATACATCTCATATATTATATTGTATATAACAAAGTTGTTTCTTTTCGTTACTCGATGGAGAGATAAAAAAAATCCTTAGATCGTTTCTTATATCATATTCATATTATTAAAACTGGTGTTTCGTGTTTCATTTTACGATTAGATAAGAGAAGTGAGATGTGAGCGTGTCTGTGCCGTTGACCAAGGACCATTTTTCTTAATTGCCGTTTGGTTTGTGCGATGTTTGGCCATTTTAATCTACTCGTTTGCCATATTAAACTAGTCCTCTCAGGTTCCTCTTTTGGGTTTGAGTTTGGTTTAGTTGTCTGTGAGCTCCGGTCGGGAGCACAAGGACGAAGACGCAAAGAAACCGAAGCAGCAATTCGCCAATTTGCATGCCAGTCTCATTCATCATCGTACCACTACTACTTAAATTGGATTTTTAAAAGGTTCGTTTATTATTTTTGTTGTGTTTTGTTACTTGGAAACTGAATTAGTAGCAAATGAAACAAGATATCATTATCCAATAAGTTAAATGAAATTAATACATAAATAAAAGCTACTGTCTGAAATTATTTCTTATTAAATGCTGACAGAACTCAGGCCTAACTTTTCACAGTTATCATTTCACTTATTTTATTATTAATATTTTTATTATAATTACAAAGCATATGATAAAAACTGTCAATATTTTATTTTTAATAATTAATATCTATCTAAAATCAAAACTAATTATTTTGAGTCTTTCGATTCTGCGTTGACCACATCGTTTTTTTTTTAATATTTTTATTTTCTGCTTGATTTGTTAATTATAGCTCCCAATGTTTTTTATCTTCCTATATTGACCTCCAATGCCCACATATTCATTTCAAGTTCATCAATGTTTTGACCTTCCCTAGTTAAACAATCGATTGTGGGTATATTTAACCGATAAACGTTCCTCTTAAGTTTAAATTATATACATTTTTAAGCCATTATGAGTAAGAGATAATCAATTTCCTATTCCAATTGAATATTTTGCAGTATTTACCAGCAAAAAAAAAAAAAAAAAAATACGATTAATATCAAATTTCTTGAATACATATTGCTGGAATATTCAATTTATCAATAGAATAAAAAATATAGACTACTAATATTTAATTTGATTATAAATCAAAGTTATATATATTTCTATTGATACTTGAACTTTTACTGTATTAGAGGACAATTTAATATGTTCCTTGTCAATAATGATAATACAAAAGCCAAGGTAGCCCAATGAATTTATTTAAATCATTTGAATACCAAAAGATATAAATATGCTTGGATCTCCACATACCCGTATATGTATACGGAATTTAAATAATGAGTTTTGCATAGAGTGCATTATCATTACATTCGAGGCAAATTTATTAAAAAGTTTTTCATTATTCTTTTTATTATAGGTTGCTGAGTGTTTTATACTCATGTATAGAACTTATCTAAGTTTCATATCTTCCATTATTAAATTGTGTTATTGATTCATAAAGTTATTTAAATAATTCATAAATATGTTCACCTACATAATCTTTCACGCTTCCGATTCTGGTGAATTTTTGAAAAATTAACTCCTACCTGAACATGTACGCATATAAAAGTGAACGCCTTTGGAATATTGAATTTATCGAGTACCATAAAGGTCCAGCCCTACATGTTCCAACAACAAATAAGCATCCTCTATTTTGTAATAAAACCAATGTTTAAGATATAATAAATAATTTGTTTATAGGAAGCAATTATTGCCAAAGAGAGAAAATAAATTATTATAATATTATATTGTCAGTCTCCCGAGGTCTTTTTATATGAGATGATTAAAAAAGATAGCAAATGTGTAGACATTAACATTGACATTTTTTGTGCCATCAAACTGCGAAAATCTCAATTATAGAAACTTTTTTTAATTAAAGAGAATAATTATTTTGTATCATATCTCTTATAAACAGCGCCGGCCTAAGTGTGCGGTGGCACACGTGCGGTTTTCTGTGGGGCGCCAAAAAGGGAAAAAAATAATAAAAACCTTACATTCTTACAAAGTAATAATTTAAGTATTATGGACTTTTCAATTGCCATTTACACAAGTTCAATACTCCTATTAAGGCTTAGAAAAATCAGTTACAATATGTTTTACTTAACAACTCACATAGCAAGGAGCGCCAAAGTTCATCCTTGCACACAGCATTTTACTCTCAGGTCCCCCTGTTTATAAAGTAAAAAAAAAAAATTAGTTCGTATATTTTGTTAAACTTATGGATTTATTCCGTTATTCATACGGATTTTCTTTTTTGAAAATGGGATTAATAATCAATAAGTTTCTTCTTATAAAATGGTCTGATATCTATATTTTCTAAACTACAATGTTATTTTTATATTATTGTATTTTGAATTAAACTTTATATTAAATTTTTTTTTTCTTTGCTTGCAGGTAAGAAATGTTGTCTTTCGTCGCAATCATCTATGCTACCACCATGCTACCCTCCTGGAAAAGGTAGAGCAAAAAAATAATTTAACTCGAGTAAAAATGATTAAAAATGATCGAGGGATACACACGCCCGCACCGAAGGGTAAGAGAAAGTTGTGTGCTGTGCGCCAGTCACACCAGATTTTTTAAATCTCTTTTTATAGCTCGAGTTATTAAATTCATTTTTATCTGACTTTCCTTTTCTTCTGTAGTTTCATTTCTATATTCACGGCTCTCGACTTCGATAATATACAAAATTTTTCACGTGTACATCATCGAACTTATTTAAATTATTTTAAAAATTTATTCGGGGATTGTTAATGGGCTAATTCAAGGAGGAATATGTATTTTCATTTTTTTCGAGATTGGGGAATTAACAAACTATTTAAGTAAATATAATAATTGAAAATAACGACTTCGTGAAATGTTTACTAATAAAAATATTTCTCTTTTTAATTTAAAATATTCCAAGCACAAAACACAGGCATAAATCATATGAATAAAAATTAAAGATATTATCTGATTAAAAAACTCTCTCTTGGATTTAGTTATTCCCTTGGTATCCATTCACACATACGATATACACTAATAATTTATCCATCGACATCTTTAATATCCATTTATTATTGCAAAAACCTCTCACATATAAACAATCCCAGCGCTTCATTTAGGATAGTTATTTAAATAGACAGAGAGAGAAATGCGGAAATATAGTTTACAATTTTATATGTTACCGTCCTCATGAAAAGGTATCAAATCTTCATTGGACTAAATTTTCAGGAGAGCCGATTTACTAAAAAAGTTCAAAAAAATCTTTTTTTTTTAAATTACTGATTCTGATTCTTTAGTTTTCTGTGCAGAAAGTATAAAAACTCAATTTTGATCCCGGTGAAGATTTGGTACCTTTTTGGACGGTCACATATTTATTTTCCAGGCCAAGAAAAATATTTTGATTTATTTAAATTTGTCTGCCTGTTTCCAAATTCTAGAAATTTTACATACTCACACGAAGTCAAGACTACATCTACAGCCCTTCCGTAATCTCTAAAATAATTCACCACAATACTTACATTTTTTTTTTTCTTTCTCTAACTTTCTATAAATACTCTGGAATTTCGAAAACGGCCCAACTTTATTATTATTATTATATGAGGATGTGATATATGGGCAGCCAAGGCGAAAAATGAAATAAAAATCTACTTTTTGTTTGCGTTTCGATTGCCAATCGCACCCTTCATCAGGACAAAAATGATGTTAAGTTGTCAGGTTAGTTGACATGGCAGTGTAGCAACGTTTTTACCAATTGATATTTTCTTGAAAAATTCTCTTTACTGTTCCGAGGTCGAATGAATTCATATACCACATCTTCATACCATAATATCCAGCCATCAAGAAACAACTAGTTGTTATTATTAAGCGTATTATTTGAAATTTTTTTCCGGGATCTCCATTTATTTACCTGCTTTCGCTCACGCAGACTCACATCTCAAACCCAACAGACCACTGGCCTTAGCCATCTACCGGTACCCCCTGAAGTTACATCATTTCTTATTTCCAACCTCTCCTCTTAGGTTCATATTTCTAGCTAATGAACAAATCCTGAGACTAAGTTTCACCAGGCTATTTTTATCCAACCTCTTCTATAGTTGGGAGGATGCCCTAGTTTGAGGAAGGACCTCCTCAGCATCGATATCGCCTATAGTTTTTGTATTTGAGAATTGAAAATCAAATTAAGTTATAGAGTATTGGGTTTGTTAACAAATTTGAAAATTTCAAAATCTTACTGGTTATTTCGTTTGAGGTCCCAACTCAATAAAAATCTTTTAGTACTCTACCACACAATAATTTGAACAATATCATGCTTATTTTGAATTTTTTTATGATTTTTTTCGGCATCTGAAGCCATATTTTTGTTGATGAAGACAAAGACGGGAAACGAGCATCTGAACTCAAGAACAATAAATAAATCTTAAGTAAAATCAAGCAAATATTGGATAAAATGAAAGAACGGTATAATCTTGTTAATCAATTCCAAAATAAAAATTTTTCTACTCCTTTTAAACATACAGTAGATTTGATTTATTTTATATTTTTATTTAAATATTTGATTTAGTTAAAAATATATATTTTTTTTTTCCTAATGAAAACGAATTTTGAATTTGAATAACCGATCCTGATTGATGGAAGCCACTTGAAAGTTCCATATTCAAATAGAATGTTAAAAAGTGTAAATATTAAAAAGAAAGATTTTTCTTGCTAATTCCTTTTTTTCTATATTTCTATATAAATTCTATATAGATCTATAGATCTTGGAAAAAGAGAAGAGATATCAGTAAGCGAACCAGTAATGTCTTCGAATACATAAACTTTATTTCCACTCAACTACGTAAATTACATTTTAATATTCAAAAATTGTAAAGTAACGAAACATTCACATCATCAAGTACCTCTTCTTCATATTTGCATTATATATCCGACCCTATTTATATGGTGGTTAAAATTATTTAAAAATCTGAGACGTATGCTTCTGAGACGTATGCTTCGGGATTATACCATATATGGTATTTATTTGAATAGGCCTTCCAATCGATTGAAATAGATTTACAGTAAGGTGCCCAAAATTAAAAAAAAAAAATTTCTTACTCATGTTTTTCCATTAACTGAGTATGATCTTTATATTGTACAAATTTCCTAGGCTTTATAACTGATCTACCCGCTCAGTCTCTCACCTGATTATGATAAATAATAGGCTTGCGTTTGACTCCTGGAAGACAGGCAACCCAAATGGCCAATTCATTTTGATTAATATACAATCTATTGCAAAAGTATTGAGACTAAAGCCCAGTAGTTAGGCAGCCCAAATGACACATTCGGGCCATTCGACCTATTGATTGCTTTGAAAAAGGTATTTCTCACACGAACAAGAAATATTTGGTGTGCGTGTGGCATTTGGGCTGCCTAACTACCGGGCTTTAGTCTCAATACTATTGCAATAGTTGGTATATTCACATTAAATATCCCCAGTTTTCTATATAAGTAAAATAATTGTCACGGGTTAGCAATGGAGTAGTGCAACAGATGGCTATTAATACAAGACGATTTAATATAACTCGGCATCTGAAAGGGGAAATTAAAAGAAAAATATAGGCCAAATACCAAATATTAATTATTTTCTCTTTTTACAAATTTTATTTTTCTTATGAATTGTTCAGGTGTTTTAAAAACAAATTTTTTATTCACATCTATTTTTTTCCATCGTTTTAATAAATTAAAATAAATAACATTAGTCATTAATTTTAGGATTTCAATCGATAAAATTATTAATTTCTTTTATATGAAAAATAATTTAAAAATTTAAAATGTAAATGAAACATATTAATTTTGTGAAGAAAGGGACTTCGAGATTTTCGCCTCCGGGCTCAATATTTTAGCAAGGATAGAAGAGAGAGAGAGAGAGAGAGATGACTGATATTGAGAATTAATTAATTAGATAGGTTTTTCGAAGAAAGTCATGTAATGGTCGTGTTTTGAATTCATAATTTAGATGAGGAAGGAATTTATCTATTGCTTAATGATTTAGATCATAATTTAACACATGTGGATCCGGTTTTTGATCTCTTAGGGCAATTAGTAAATTCTCTCCAATAAATGAATTGTTCTCTTCTTCAATCAATCTCATGTTATCTAAATGTATAATACTATTTTGTTTATAATTTTTTTTTTTTTTTTACTCTCTGAATAATTTAGTCGTCGTAGATAAAAATAATAAATCCATTCATTGAGTAGGCTTAGAAGATATTGCCAATGTCATCTCCCGACTGGAAGAGCCAGTTCTGTCTGTCTTGTTTTTTGTACACTTTCTCACAATAGAGGTTTATATAATTAATATTTATTAATTCAAACAGCCGAAGAATAAAGTAACTACCGGGGGTCGCACCACAACAAATAGCCGAGTGTGGTGCTGTGGTCTAGAATTGGCAGATCTCTGGTTCGACTCCTGGCGATACCTATCTTTTTTGGCTATTTGAATTAATAAAGATGCCTCACTTATCAACAAATGAAATAAGAATCTTTATTTCTTCTTTTTGGCTTCTTATTTTTATTCTTTCTTTTAACCGGCCTTCTTCAATAGAGAGGAAGTAATTGCAACCATTTAAAAAACCATCACTATTATAGCCTACTTTCGAAGTTGATATAAACTTCACAATTTATTGTCAAATGCGAATGAATTCAAGTAGAGTGTCTTCGTTCGATAAGTTTATATTAAATAATTGAGAAAACTCGTTTTCTTACCCAATAACTTTTTACCTCTCTCAAAAAAATATAAAATAATTTTAGAATCAGATCTATATTTTCGAGATTTTGGTTATTTATTTGTAAACCGAATCAATTTTTTCCCCTAATGTCACTCGGTTTGGACTTTCTTACAGAAAGTTATGTATACTACTACGTTGGAAGAATAGGTCTAGCGAGAGCAGAATTTTTCTTGTTGTTAAAGTAGTTTAGAAGTGTAGACCTGTGTCTACATGTAATTACACTAATTTGTTTTTTATTTCATCAAAAATAAATTGTTTTTATTTCATTAATACTTTTTTGCACGTTTTTTGGAATTAAATTTAGTTTCTTCATCAAACACAATATTTTAAAGTTGTGGGACATAGTCTATCCCCAATTTTATCATATGTCGCATGTATTTTTTATCTCATTTTTTTTGCACGGATTTCTAAGCAACATATCTGTCGTATAAAAA
>JAKCPI010027628.1:0-49218 GCA_023213315.1 Euborellia annulipes
GAACGCACTAAGTTGTATGATGTGCGATTAATCAAACCATCTTTTTTATAAACATTTCTAATTAGAGTGTTTGTTTTTTTTGTGTATTTTTTTATATATGAGTCTTATAAATCCAATCACTGAAAAATTGTTAAAAAAAAAGTAAATCACGTTATTTATTTTTCAATAAAATTGATTAGTAATTACAATAATTATTCCGTTGAAGGACGTAAAGAGATTAATAAAATCTTTTTTTTTTATGAAAGATGAATTTATAATAAATTAAAATATAATAATGCAGGAAACGAAAAAAAAAAATATAAATAACCAAATACAACTTTCATTTCCTCTTTTATTTTGAATGCTAAATTATTTTTCCAATCATAGCCTAGATTATCAAGAAAAATGGGCAGCATCTTTTCGAATCTCTTTAAATGCCAGATAAAAACAAATTTTTTAAAATCCTTTATTATTGATCGCCATCAGCTTTGGGCGAATTGTCTACTATACTTTATCTACGCGTAGATATGTATGTAGACAAATGAACTAGGTAGAAAAAGTAAACAATTTAAATTTAAAAATATGGCGGGACAAACAACACCATACATTTTTATTGTGTCGATTCTTCTTTTATTTTAAGGTGCGCGTCTCGAAAAGCCGTTAGAACACGATTGACTACCGAGTTACTCGAAGCGGCAAGAGATGGCGTTAGTTTTTCCCATAGGAATACAAGGGATTTATTCCATTTCATTTTAAAGTTTCCAGCTAATTAATTAAGAGTAGAAAATTAATTATTTTTTAACACTATGATTTCTAATTTAACTATCTATAAGATATAGAGCGGATTTTTTAAAAATATCTTATATTTAATGCGATTAATCTAAAAAAAAAATTTATTTTTTCGAAAATCAAAAAAGGGCTTTTATAAGTTGTAGATATTTTAAATAGCTTTAATTAAAAAAAAAATTGAGCTCGATAGCTTCAAAATTGTGACCGCAATCTCCCAAAATTAGTGACACTAATCCTTTTGCAAAAGTCCTTAAAAATAAAATAGTATGAAAAAATTAAATTGATCACGATCAAATAAAATGAAAATTTACCTGTGGCCATTTAGCCGAGGAGAAACTCTATTATGCAAGGATTTTTTTTTACAAATAAGACGTTTGCCTGTGAAGTTTTGGCTTCACAATGCCATCCTCAGGCCTCTTTCACTATTTTCATTGGGTGCTAGAGGCATCCTTCATAAAAGTGTTTCTTGAAACGGACCAAGAGAAAAAACAGGAAGTTACTTAGATCCAAGTAACTTCCTGTTTTTCCCAAAAATGAAGATCTTAATGTACTGTAGTTGTAGGAAATGGAATTGCAGCCTCGCAGAGATCTCGGTCCGCTTGAGCTCATCCTTATCAAAAGAGGAGTGATTTCAAGGCTTCGTCATTCAATCCGGCCTGATGAGCAATTAATATTTAACTCCCCGTCATTTTCCAAAGGGTCAATTGGATCATACATGTTTCATCCAGGTATATTCGCGAGAGATAAACAGAGACTAAAGTATATCGCAGATTTGAATCTTTAGAAATCAGACTTCCATTTTAATCTTCTTATAAAGTGAATATTAAAAAGAAGGATTTTCTCAGAATATTCACCTCTCGTAAAGGGTCAAGGAAATCACGTTTATATTTATGTGTAAGATTGAGATGACAGGACAAATAAATAAACACAAATATATGTACCAAACAGACGGAGCTCCATTCACGCTTTCAAGTTTGTAAAAAGTAAAAGTATAATATTTGAACATCATTCAATATAAAATTTGCATATCCATTAAGTTTTAAAGTTTTGTCAGTTTAAAATAAAACATTTTTCAAATAAATATTAAAACACGAGTTCACGAGGGAGTTTAAATATAATTTTATATTGAAAAAATTTTATTTTAAAATAAATGTTTGATAAGAAAGTGAGAATGAATAAATTTTTGCTCTCACTTATTTGCTGGAAAAAATTCAATGTTCGGGATTTTAACGGAAATATACATTTTGAGGGTCCCTGTGTCTGTCTGTCTATCAGTCTCCAGTCTGTCTATGAATAAAATATTTCAAGATCAAATTCAAATTCGATATTCAAGCTAGATATGCAACACTAAGATTCTGAATATAATCGACCAAAGCGTATACTACTAGAACTTCACTGATGTGCTTTTTTACTTTCTCTTACCTCTAGATATGTTAATATATATAGAGTGAAAGTATTGGATTCATGTCAACGATGTCGAGATTTTTATGGACTGTGTGTGTGTGTGTTCAATTTTAAGCATGAGGCTAAAATTTTATATTTAAGTTAGGCACCTCCGTGGAGCGAGAAAATAACTTTTTAAACAAAATCGACCAAAGAGTACCTACTAGTACTTTATTGATGTACTTTTTCAGTTTTTTTCGATTTTCTCAAAATTCGCTCTAACAATTTTGATTAAAATTCAAAAATCATTTATTTTTTAGATGCTCTTTCAAATGTATATTCTCATTTTGCCCTAAAAATTGTTTGAAGCACACTTTACTCTTATATTTCATAAGAAAGATAGGAGAAATGGTTGCCATGATAACAAAAAATGTTAAAAATATTTTCTCATGTTTATAAATTTTAATCTTGAATTCTAATACATGTATATCGGTAGATACTAAATATATATCGACACAAAAAATCTGGCGTGACAAGCACAGAACACAACTTTCGATTACCGAAGTTAAGAGAAAGTTGTGTGCTGTGCGACCAGTCACACCAGATTTTTTTTTGTTCTTTTGTTTGAGTCAAGCAAAAATGTATTAATTATCAAAATTATTTCTTTCGGCCTAAATAAATATTAGAAAAATCTGGTGTAAATGGTCGCACCAGATTAATGAGAATATACATTTTAAAGAGCATCTAAAAAATAATTGAATTATGTATTTTAATCAAAATCGTTAAAGCGAATTTTAAGAAAATCGTAAAAAACTGAAAAAGTACATCAGTAAAGTACTAATACTTTTTAGCCGATTTTGTTCAAAAGCTTCGTGTCAGGGAATACCTAACTAATCTGATATCAAATTTCAACCTCGTAGCTCTTTTCGTTCTTGAGATATTTTGTTCACAGTCAGGAAGACCCTCGACATCAAATTTTTGACATGAAACCAATACTTTCTCTCTCTTTATATTAACATATATAGTGGTAAGAGAATATAATCACCTTTGGTGATAATACAGTATATAAATATTGATATAAACGAAACATGAAAAATCAGGTATAACAGCACATTACGCAACTTCAAGTTGGTTTATGTGCGTCTAGTCATACTAGATTTTTAATTTTAAGTGAGGCAATTAATTTTAATTAAAACAAATAATAGAGATATTTCTGTTTACCTTTGCGAGAAATCAATCATAGATATCCGAAGTAGAGAGTATCTATTTAAGATCAAAACGCCTAATACTTGGATTGGTAAGCACGAGTCATTCGTGTTCTACTTTCTGTGTATTTTCAAGTACGTGTTCTTAAAGTTATGAATGAATCATGTCCAGTCCTCAAAGCGAAAAGTTTTTGTCCACTTTAGTTACCCCATCTTTTTATTTCCAAACAACTTTACTCTACAAAATCTGCTAGGTTTAAATGAAAATTGAAATAATGATGACAGCTCTTTGTCAACGAGATCTTCAATTATTTTTTATTTAATTAAATGCTCTTCAGCTATAAAAGCAAATTTGTCTCCTTTTTTTTTATCCTTTTCCCCCTTTTTTTGTGTGTTATCCACTCAATTCATAGAATTATACATCGCAACCATTTGCTGGTTACTGAGTTAGCTTACAATAGTTACAATAAATTGATTGTGACTTCCAAAGAAGAGGAAGTCCGTTTCCTCAAAATATCAACTCCCTCCACCCAAATGTTCATCGTTTCGATGTATAATTGCATTTAATTAATATGATTGATAACATATTTCAAAATGTTTATTAAGTAAATGATATAGAATGAATGTATTAACAACTCAGTATAAAATAGGATAATTATTATTGAGAAGTTTATTATGCAAGGTGATTGAGATTTAATAATAGTATTAAATTATCTACAAAAAAAAAAAAAAAAAACTGTATATTGATGAAAAACAAATTTTAATTTAATTTTTATCTACTCTTTGGACTATTGATTCCGCTTCGTGTAGCATCATCAGAGACGCGTTATTTTTGTAATTACTTTCTCGTATACGAAGTATATAAAGATAAAGTATTGTAATCGTAAAAAAATTCGACCTCGAGTTTTCGATAATTCTCTTTTTAGATCTTCCTGAGTCCAAAAAACCATTTTTGGAATTATTCCTGTGTGTGTTGGAAACACGGTTGCTTAAAAACTTTTTAGCAGCCAGATCGATGAATTTCGGTATATACTTCTTACACTAAAATTGAAGATCTCTTTTATAAATTTTCAAATTTTAAGTTTTTTTTTTGGCATATTATGATAAATTACTTTTAAAAAGTTTTTATTCTTTGACATTTTTTTGAAAACTCAATAATTTTTTAAATAATCATCGACGAAAAAGACAATTCTAGTTGAAAAAAAAAAATCAAAACAAAATCGTACAAGTGTCAACAAAAATAAATACAAACAAATGAATTTGTGGAATAAAGTGTCTTTTCCTTCTTTGATTATTTCAAAAACTATTGAGTTTTCGAAAATTAGTCAAAAAAATAAAAACTTTTTTAAAATATATTAATTTATCAATAATATGACGATTAAAAAATTTCAAAATTTTTGAAAAATTTATTAAATAAAGTACTACTTCTGGTTGACCTATTAACTTCAAAAGTTGATACAGATCTACAATTTTAGTATAAGAAGTACTCGTATATACTAAATTTCATCCATCTGGCTGCTAGCGTTTTTAAGTAATCGTGTTCACACACAGACCCCCACACACATACATAATTCTAAAAATGTTGTTTTAGAGTATACCATAAAGTCTTGGGGGAGTTATTCCCGAATTAGAGCTTTTATTATTTTTTTAATATTATCAAAAAATAAAAATAAATAATATAAATCTCTCATGTCAAAAATAACAACAATGGTACTGTCCTACCAATAACAATACGATTAAAAAGCGCGGCTCTGATGATGCCACAAAGCTAATCCAAAGAGTAGATAAATTAAAATTGTTTTTTCTTATCAATTTCCTTCAATATATCAAAACAAAAAAAGTAAAAATGAAGTCGTACATTTACAAACATTTGCTTCTATATTATTTATTCTACCAGTACATTAAGAAGATAAGCAATTAATTAATCCTGCCTCCTAAAATATTCTGTGGCCTTATACTATAGTTTATATTAAATTTTGAAATTTGATATTAAATTGTGAAATTTTCTCGGCATTCTATTATTTAAGTCAGAAATTCATTAATCGACAGTTGATGATTGATTAATCGTCACCAAAAATCAATCGTTATTTTCTAATAAATTTAACAGAAATGGCCGACTAATCGTTAATCGGCTTAAACTCTGATCGTTACATCACTAATGCTTATCATTCATTCCTTTTGATCCTAATTAATGCAGCTGATTTAGTAGCAATATTTTTGCAATCCACTAATATACTCTTAAATTGCAAATATCCTGAGAATTTGACAACCCTAATTTAATAGAAAAATTACAAATAATTTTAGAGGTTTAATTTTTTTATATTTATTTATGGAAACTATCTAAGGGTCGGTTGCTTCAGCTAGGTGACCCATAGTTAGTTTGTAATGGAGAAACCCTCTTCCAGGGAACAAACCCTCTTCAGTAATAAGGGTTTTGTGAAGTTAGCAATTTAATAAAAACACATAACTTAAAAATTATTAAAAATAAAAATTGAAATTAATTTAAATAATATTATAAATTAAAATAATTAATTTTTTACCAAAATTTCAAAATTGCAATGCGTTAGTTAAAGTTAGGAGAATATTCGTCTCTTCAGAGGGAGTTGCCAATCCTCGAACATAGTAACAACTTGGATATTAGAAAATATGAATAATAACAAAAAAAAGAGATAGATTGCAGATTGTTTCTGTCATTTATATTCGTGAAGTTAGGATGCTGGCGACAGGCTTGTGTTTCTAATACCACCCGTTTGTTAAATCTTAAACAAAACTTTGGATCTCAACTAGATAACAGAGACCTGGGCTCTAATTTCACCATATACCTAGGCTGAAATTACTCGAAAGTTAGCTTATCCAATTGGAAGCAAAATGGCTACATCTAATGCAAGTGACCCTTACCTATATGATATTGTAAAATATATCACATCTCATCATTTTATTGTTAAAAAAGTAGAATCAAAATAAAAATAACAAATATATCTACTTCTTTTAATAATAAAATGATGAGTATTTGTATATTTTACTAAAAGTTTAAACTGAAGAGGGTTTCTACATTACAAAAAAAGCCATTTAGCGAGAGATTACCGAATTGATGCAACCGGCCCTTAGTGTTTACAGTAACTTATAAAGAGATTTTCCATTTAATATAGAGTAACTACAAAAAAGAAAAATTGAAATCCTTTTATTAAGCTTGTATATTAATTCACCTGCCTTAAATTAATATCGATATTTAGTATTGATATTGTTGTTATTATATTTATGGCAAGGTAATTGGTCGAGATGCTGGAGCTCCCAACTCTCGTCTCCCTTGTCCCAAGGGCTCGTAATATTTCACTTAATTAACCTTTCGTCTCTTGTCCTGATGATTTCCTGCCAAAATCCACGTGACACAACCCCTTTAAATGAACATTTTAAATCATTGTACCAAAATGTTTTTAAGCAAAAAATAAATCACTAAATAGAAAAAGCTAAATTTTAAGCTATGCGCCTAAAGGTTATAATAAAAATCAATTAGAGTATTTTTATTTTATTAATCAATTGAATATTTTTTTACTAATTAAAAAAAAATTATTTTTTTCTATCATGTGTATACAAAAAATAGATTGATTTTTGGTTCTTTTTTTTGTAATTTAGCATTTGATTTTGTATTTTTACTATGAACTACAAATTAGTCTCAATTATTCAAAAAATAATAATTTGAATAATCATATTTGAGTATAAAAAGGTTTGGTCCTTTTCCAGCATTGAAACAAGTTAATTATAATATTTTATCAATTAAATGAGGAAGTAGTAAAAATTTTTTTTTATTACATGAAAATAATAGATTCGTTTTACTTTTTTTCCTTTTAACTGGTTCGTGTAAAGTTTTCTTTTCTATAATGGACTATTATTTTTTTTAACGTTAAAACAATGTTTAAAATGAACGCCACTGGGAGGGGGAAAGAAGAAAAGGGAGGTAATGGCATCTCAACTCATTCATCCTATTAACTAAAAAAAAGATTAATAAAAAAATGTGCTGTGGTCAAGCTGACTTGGTGTAAAGAAAACAGAGATAAGCTGGAGATCCAGGGTTAGACTCGTGTCAGTCTGTTGATCGACCAGCACAATAAATATAGGAGAAAGTCGGATAAAACCGGGACCTTAATGGTTTTTGCTTTTTATTTATTCCCTATGGGAATGAAACAGTTAAAATTTGTATTTGATAAATTGATCCCTTCTGAAGAAAAAAAGCAACAAATATTGCAATTAAGATCATAAAAACACATCTTCTGAAAATGTTCATTGTCCCGGTTTTGTTGCCCACCCGGTTATGTCCGACGCCCCGCTTCCCGGTTTTGTCCGACCACGCCATTTTGAATTAATTTTACTCAGGCCTTGTTCAAACAACTCATAGTAAAAAGTAGGCTATCAGATGTAGAACTCACCTAAACTAAATCCTTAGGTATTTAAAATTAGGAATGTAATATTACCGACGCCGAATTCTTAACCTTTTAACGTGAAAATTTCAACAAAGCGTAGCTACAAAACGGGTTGATTTATAGGACTTAAGTTCACCTGGACATTGTTATGGCGCTCGCCTGGAAGTAATAAGTACAAGTTTCGGTCAAGTGTCCCCACAAATGCAGCCATAAAACGTGCATCCTTTTTTTGTCCACCTACTCGGTTTTGTCCGACTTTCTCCTACTCACAAAATATGTTTTTAAATATATAATTACTTTATTTTTTTTCCATTTTTTTTGCGAATATAGGCCTACAATCAACTCTCGATAACTCGGATTGTTCGATAGTCCGAACTCTTCAGCTGTAAACTTAGGCAAATCGAAAAAATGCTGTTTTGAAACTCTCGATAACTCGAAATTCTTTTCGTTTAGACCACTTTGTCCTCTTTATAATACGATTTTTTTCTTGAAATATTTACTCCTCATTTTCCGCGTAATGATCCCCTCCTTTGAGCCCAGTTCAACTTCCCAATTCTCTTAAGTTTGTCACGACGAGTGCAAGGCAGAAGTACGTCTTCCTTAATGTGTCCGGAAAAAAAATATCGCGGCCGTGGAAAGTGGTACGAATAAAAGATATCGCCAAAACTTACAATATTCCACCATCAACGCTGTCTACCAGTACAATTTTGAAGAAAAAAAAGGAAGAAATTTTACAAAGTCATTTACACGGAAATTCGTTAATCAAGTGCATCCGACAACGTAGAGCACAAAACTTATCTGTTGTGTTGGAGGTGCTCTCCTCAAAGCCAAAGCAAAAGACTTCACGTCGAAATTGGATATAATAAAAACTCTTAATAATTCGAAATTTTCTTCAAGTCCCTTGGATTCCGTATTATCGAGAATTGACCGTATAATGTAACTATTTTAATAAGTATTCATTTATTTTATTTTATATAATGTTGAATAGTGGAACGTGGCTGTAGCTAATATGTTGAATAGAAAAGAGGATGCAGCCAATTAATTGAGCCTCTATTTAGTAATTAAGCACTCTTTATTGGAACGTTTCGGCCGGGATCAACCCTGGAAATTATGATACATTCACTTATCTAATTTTTTTAAGATCTTATTCATAATAATAAATATACTTAGAGCATATTCAAATATTTTATACAAAAAATAGAGTTGTCGTTTTTATTAATACAAATTATTTGCATTCTTTGTTAAGCGAAAGGTAATTTTAAAATACCCACAAGTGATACCACGAAGCTCAGGCTTATATTAATATAATACTTCTAAATCATTGGCTTGCCTAAAGGAAACTCAAAAATGTTTTCACCTCGGAGCACTAGAACGACGACTCTCGTCAAATTTGAAAATTTTATTTTCAAATGTGTAAATTAATGTGTATTTCAAAATAAATGGTGGCTCAATGGAACTCAAAATTTTATTTCCATTGAAATTGAAGTGATCGCAATACTTTCGCTATAGGCCTACTATATATTACATAAGAGAAAATAAAAATACACAATAAGCAAAGCAAGCTTATTCTTGGGAAAATTTAATTTATATTGCATTTCATTTTATATAAGTTTTATTATCGCCTATTGAATTAAAATAAATATCGCTAACCAATATAAGTTTTTTTTATTTTCTCATTATTTTATCTCATTATTAAAAAACATTAAAAATATTTATATATCATAGCATTCTTAACAAAGGAAGAAAGCAAACGTAAGAGATTTATTTCTTATTATTTTTCTAATTAAATTGTTGATATGAAAACCAAGAAGAAAGCTATCAAAAAAAAAAAAACAACGGCCATTAAAAGCAAACTAAATTTTAACGAAGGTGGAAAAAAGTGAATTTTGCCAAAAATTCATAAATTGAGCTACGAACTGTTGCGGGATAGAGCATATTCTCTAAATTTAGCTCACAGAGACTATTTCCTCTTTCCAAACCTGAAGAAATGGCTGAAGGGTAAGAGATTCAGGTCAAATGAAGAGGTCATCACTGAGACAAACGCCTATTTTGAGGACCTTAAGAAAATCTATTATTTGGAAGGAATAAACAAATTGGAACTAAATGTATCGAGCTAAAAGGTCTCCTTTTAGACTAGGTTAGGTTAGGTTGAAGTGGCCGTTCCCAGAGAGGGAACACACTTAGGCCAATTAGGCCCTTTGTGATACCACGGTGGGGCTATCCCCCTTACCTACCCTAAGAGGAGACTTCGGCAGGATGGTTGAATTATTTGCGGCAAGCTGGATCCGAACCCAAGTCGTGTTGAGACTTCGGACTCCGTAATCCTAAGCTTAGCCGGCTTAGCCATTGCCTCCTCTACCCTCCTCCTTTTAGACTATCTTGAGAAATAAAACCCTTATTTGCTGAAAAAATATATTTTGTTCAAAAAGTCCCTGACTTATCAAACCTACCTTCGTATATATTATATGGCCCCTGTTACGCATTAGTGTGTCAAGCGCCAGCTACCGAGTTTTGAGAAAATTAACATTAAAGTTTTTTGTTTTCATTAGAATATATATAATTTTTTTTTGTCATTTGTGCAAGTAACATTAAATATAAATTTTTTTAGGACATATTTCATAAAAAATACTATTAATTATAGCATTTGAAACAATATTCCGTGCTTAACTCAATTTTTAATTTTTTTGGCGCTTGACACACTGATGCGTAACAGGGTCCATATATAGTTTGTTAATAAAAAAAATTATTATCAGCGTTTTATATAATTATTTTTTAGAAAGTTTTTTGTTTTGAAAAAATACCTAATCTAATTCGTGATCTGCATTTAAATATTCAGCATTACAATAATAATTGTATTATACTAAGCGTAGTAAAGTAAACTTGACGATCTTTTATGTCTTCAGGTTAGAACAAAATGAAATAAATAATAATTATTGTTAATTACTTATAAATGTTCTTTATATCTATAATTTTATAAATTGTAGCAGCAGCTTTCCTCGTCGAATTAACAGATGGACGGTTAGGATATAAAATAAAAGATTATTATTCTTCTATTTTTTATTTTTAGTTTTTCAGCCAACTGACTTGTACAATTTCCAGTTTCGACTAGATAGCCATCATCAGGGCCTGTAGTTTAAAGAAAAAAAATCTTAATTTATATTTTTACATTCAACTATCAAGATCAAAATTTCCTTATATGATAAAATTTTTTAAACGTCATCATTAGCATACCACTCACCTTAAAACAATGAGAACAAATCTTATGGTTAGGTTGTTTGAACACATCAGATGGTTGTGCTATTTTTAATATTATCACAGTGGAATATTTTCTATAAGAGATATTTGATTACAATTTTAAGGTTAGATTATTATTTTTTAAGTTGCACATAGCTACCTGTATTTTTTATATGCTAGACGTATGTCGTTTTTATTAAATAAAATGTAGTTAATATTTTCCAGATCTTTGTTTTACTAATATAAATATCATAGTTTTATCTTTTACTAGAATTTTCTTTGTCTATTCATTAATGTAACGCACATAATATATATATATCTATCTATTATTTCACTAGCGAACTCTAGAGTTCTTTGCTAGAATTTTTTGCCGGTATTTTTAAAAAAATATAATTATACTGTGTGTTCTTTATATCAATCAAGGCGTGGTAGTTGCTGTTTTTCTTGTTCTAATTTATTCAAGTGGCCGGGAAACAAAGAAGAACCTAACATCTTTAACACTTAATAAATAGTTGGTTGATTGTGAAGTCAATTTTAATTTAAGATATGCTATTTTGAATGGATATTTGTAAGGTGAAGTCTAATGTAAAGTGAAACCTTGCTATAAACCAGTAAGTATCTAATTTAAAGTGCGGTTATCTGTGCATCAAAATAAACTCACAAGTTTATTTAAAAGATATCCGATTCTTTTGTACACTCTATGTATAAAATCGTATTTCAGTAAAGGATCTGTTTTTAATCCGGTTACCTCTTTACTCTCTTTCCCCTTTTGGCCACCCCCCTCCCCTCTGACCCTCAAATTTTTAGTTACTTTTGCAATAATATACTCTTGAGCTTATTTTAAAGCGCTCTGGAAAATCCTGTGCTTTAACTCTAACGAAGGTATCTCTATTAATCACGAATGTGTTTATTAAAGCTTTTGTGGTTTGTATTATTATTATTATGGGAGTTTTTAATTAGAGACCACATTTTGTATTAATTATTTATTAAAAATATATAAATACTTTACAACGTTACTACTTATTCTTGCAATCGTTTTTAAGTACTGTGCACTTGCTCCGGCTCAAGTTAACTAACCTCTAAGGGACTGTTACAACGATCGTTGTATATATGCAGAATAAGCAATCGAAACGTTGTACAGTATTTATATATTTTTAATAAATAATTAATACAAAATGTGGTCTATAATTAAAAACTCCCATAATAGTAAGTATACCTTTTGAAGTTACAGATAATATAAATATTGAAATAAGTAATTAATTCAGAGAGACAATTCAAAGGAAATGACGTAGATATGGATTCTACTTTTTTGTATGCTCTTATCTCAAGAATAACCTAGGCTTATCTAAATAGATAAAAAAAATATCGCGATCGATAGCGAGGTTTTTCACATCCCTGGTTATTTTTGAACTGACATTTTAATGTATGTATTATTTATTTTTGACATATTAAATATTCGCTTACATTATTATAATATAATAAATATATAAAGAAAATTAGTATCAATTGTATTTAGTGTAAAATAAATTCTAAAGACTGAAATCTTTTTTGATAATATTCATTTACGGATTCCATTATGTCTGTTTGTCTTGTGAGCAGGGGGGAGGGGGCGATGGCCTGTTTATTTTTTATATTTAAAAATAAGAAAATTTAGAATTAAATGGTGTTGATAACAAAAAAATTATTTTCCTATATTTTTGAATAAATCATTAAAAAAATTCCAACTTTCTGTTCCAATAATCCCTTATGAATATAATTCATTAAAAAAAAAACCACATTGAAAAATTCCTTATAATAGTCTAGTTTTTTTTTTAAAGTACGTCCTACACCCCTTAACTGAATTTACAAATTGTTCATTTTAATTTAGTTTTGTTAAATATATTTTGTCAGTTATATTCTTATGCAAATATCATGTAGATTAAATAGGCTAAAGAAACACTATAGAGAATCATAACAAAGTCTTGAGAAAACGTCACAATTGTTATTTTATCAAAGAACAAAATTCCATGGACCAGGAGCTAACAATAAAATATAGAGGTTTTAATTATGAAAATAATTTTTTGTAAGTTTTGACATAGATTGCTGATTTATACTCTTAAGTCTCCATTTAAATGATTACCCCTAATTTAAAATTTTCTTATTTTTAAAGATAGAGGGAGAATATTTCTCACCTAGATAATATTAAAGAAGTATTTTAGTCTACGTATGCATTTTTATTTTTATTTTTTAAATGCTTTGTTAATTTTGAGTCTTATTTTGAATGTAATTTGTTTCAAAGGTAGAGTACGTCAGGTATTTTATTAATAATAATTATTAATTTTGTATATAACCGGATGTCATTAACAAACAAGTAGCCTACTTGCGGTATTATCGCCCTGGTTATTCTATTGAAAATTGAAAACCGAATTCTGCGAATCGAAACTTGTATATAAAGGGCGTAATGCCTCGTAAGCCCTTATTCCCTTTCTCTACGTGACAGCTTTTTTCCATCTACAAATAATAATAAGCTTTCACCATTTATTCATGTCACCTAAGGCGTAACCGAAAAGAACATAATTATCTTCTAAAGTGTTTATTGAAAACATTAAATCTATTCAAAAGTCTAATATCCGTATTCATAGTCGTTTCTTGAGAAACAAGGAACCCTTCCTTATGCCTATATAAATTATATAGAAATAAGGATTCCTTCTTCCTTAAGGTACGACTATGAATACGGGTATAATTCAATTAAAAAAATTTTTTATCTTAGGTAAAGTCTATTTATTTTTTGATTTTTTTTTTTTTTACTTTTCCGCCTATATTAATATAAACAAATAATACATCTACTATATGTATCAGTCAAAAGTATCCGCTCTAGCAGTGCACCCTATCGGTGAGAGAAACAACCATAAATATTAGAAAGACCAAGTGCATTTAAGCTAAGCAACCAACACACAGATGCATGTATAATATATTGGCTCATACAGACAAAAATTTTCAAATGCCAAAAAAATGTTTTTTTTTTTTAAATGAATTTTCAAAAAACATTAAAAAAAATAAATTTATATCATCTCTCCTCTCTAATCACGTCTCTAGGAAGGGCTGAGCCAGATCTCTAGCCAATGGATACTTTTGACTGATATAGGCGTAAATATTTTTAGTTTAATATAATATAATCAATATATGCATTTAGTAAAGAAATTAAATTTGACATGGAGATCATTTTTCATTTACGAATATTTATCAAGATTTGGTGATTCAGGTTATCTTATCTTATGCTATTAAACAAGCAATGAACCTTTGTTTGTAAGCACATCAGTTCTCGAAAACGGCTCAAACGAATTTTTTCAAATTATATATATATATAGTATTTTCGGTACCAATATGAAAATGCGCTAGATCTCACCTTTAGGAAAATTTGGGTATTAGTACTCTACTGATGTACTTTTTTTTTAGATTAAAAAAAAAAAAAAAAAAAAAAAAAAAAACACAGCCGTCGACCCGGAATTATTGTTTAATTTCCATCATTTTTTTTAAAAAAAAAAAAAAAAAAAAAAACACCGAGCTCTGTCGACCCGGAATTATTGTTTAATTTCGATCATTTTTTATTAAAAAAAAAAAAAAAAAAAAAAAACACCGAGCTCTGTCGACCCGGAATTATTGTTTAATTTCCATCATTTTTAATGATCTAACAAAAATGTCGCTCCCAATTTCAGGGCTTCTATTTGTTTATTTATTTATTTTTGTTCGTCATACTTATTTTATTCGCGCTTTATTGATTCAATCGGAACGATCTCCTCTGGATTGGATGGTTGAGAATCGTTGATGTCCCCATTGTGCCCTAGGACGACTTACACTTACCAGATGCAGTCCTGAAGTGCTACACAGTTTACCGTGTGGGTTCCATTTAAGGTCTGTCTGTCTGTTTGTGATCAAAATATCTCAAGAACGAAAACGGCTAGGAGGTTGAAATTTTATATTTAAATTAGGTCCCCCCTGAGACCTAACACCAAGCTTATGAACACTTTTTCAGTTTTTTTTTTTTTTTTTTTTTTTTTTGATTTTCTCAAAATTCACTCCAATTGAAATTGATTAAAATTCAAAAATCAATTATTTTTTTAGATGTAACAAACTTTAAATTTTTACATCTTGAAACTGAATGAACGTCGACACAAAAAAAATCTGGTGTGAAAAGCACAGAACACAACTTTCAATTACCAAAGGTAAGAGAAATTTGTGTGCTGTGCATTATTATAACATAATTCTTTGAGATGTCGGCCTCGAACTCTCTGACGAAGAAGTTTCTTAAGAAGTTACTGTTAATACTCTATTATCTTGTGAATACCAGTAAATAATTTCAATTTTTGTTATTCATTAAACACTTTATTTGAAATTAAAATGAATTCCCTAATACAGAAAGGGTGGGGCTCCTCTTAAGGGACTCAACTTTTGTAGATAATTAACTTGTTAAGCCGAAATCGGCGAGCCAAATCATCGTATAATGGCGCAAGTTCTTCGTTCGTCTTTTGGGTTCTCTCTATATCTCTTTTATATACTGTATAGCCTAGTATTCTTTAGCATATTATTTATTTTAATATTTTAATATATATTATATAGAATAGGTATATTATAGTATTTATATATTTTAAATTACAAAATGTTTCAACGAGAGTCTCATGTCAAATAACTTTAAATGTTACTAATGAATATAATATTTTATATAAAGCACTATTCTATTTCCTTATTAAAATTATAAATAGAAATTAATTTACCAACTATAAATTAATTTAGTCCAATTCATCTATCCAAAATAGCATAATTATTTCAATGGAATCGATAGAACTAAAATTTATTGTGAAATTTCTATGTCACAAACACTTATTGGATAAATGGAAATTTAAATAAATAAATATATCAAATGGAGAACAAATAATTATTGAAAATTTAATTTATATTTCTCAATTTTAATAAATTATTAAACCATTTATAATTAAATATTGATTTTAAAAAATAATTAAATTAAATGACCATAGAGGAAATTTAAATAAAATTATAATAAGAAATGCTTAACTTACTCTGATTTACCGTTTCCCAAAAAGGGTTCTTAAGGGTTCCACAATTAATTATAAATATTGTATAGAGGCCTATTTATATTAAAATTATCATACTAAAGAAATTTATTATTTATCTACCTGGTATATCTAATTATTAATATATTGACAATTATACTAATTGCATGTAATTTATAATTACACTGGTCGACAAAAATGAACTTTTTTTTTCTTTCACAAAATTAATGAGATTCTAGAAGTATTTTTCATACTGAATTCAAATATCATTTCAGTTTTGCCCCATCGGACACAGTTTTAGAGATATAGAGAAAAATAAACTTTAATAGAAAATGTGCTCTAAAACTGCTCTTATTTTGAATTACCTGGAGTTTTTTAAGATACACCCCTATAAATATGCAGATAGTTATAATACATATAAATATTAAGTTTCAGCCTAATCTGAGGTCATTTAGACGTGCCGCAAACGTCTAAAAGCTTAGACAAATCAAAAGTTTTTTTTTTGATTTGGACACCCCTAATGCACTTTTAGGTATCCCTGAATGAAAAAAACATATATTTCCGATATTCTATAATTCTTTGGCTTTCCAAAAATTATTACTTCGTTAAAATCTGTTAAGTATTAACGAAATTATGAATATAATAGTTAAAAATATGTAAATAGTTCTAGTGCTGGAGAGAGAGCAAAGCGCCTAAAAGATAGGCAGCCGAAGTGTTTTTTATGAGTCTGATAACTGTTTTGCTCATAATTTCATTAATTATTAACAGATTTTAATGAATGAATGATTTTTGGAAAGAATTGAAGAATATTGTAAATATGTTTTTTCATTCAGGGATACTTAAAATTGTATTAGGGGTGTCCAAGCAAAAAAAAACTTAAAAAACTTGAATTTTCTAAACTTTTAGCCTTTTGCGGCACGTCTAAATGACCTCCGATTGGGCTCAAATTTAAATTTTATAAGTATTATAAGTAGAGACCGGACAAAAAGCATAAAAATGGAAAAAAGTGCTTAAAAAGCATAAAAAACTTGAATAAAAAGTTGTTAAATAAGCATAAAAGTTGAAAAAAAGCATCTAATAAGCAATTTTTACTCATACCAATGGCGTATATAAATTTTTTTAAAGAAACTAAATTTATTCCGCCCCGCCCTGCGAAATTTTTTTTTTTGCAGAACCAAATTTTTTCACACTGCGAGGTTTTTGGAAAATTTGGGGGGGCGCCCCCCCCCTCCCTATATACGTCCCTGGTATATGCGTGTGTGAATGGGAAAAAGTTTTTTAATAAAAAAAAAAAATTATAAATATTCGTAAAATAAGTTCAAATAAGCACGAAAAGGAAAAAAAGCATGAAAACTCAAAAAAGCATAAAAAATGCAATCTCAATGCACTTAGTTTTTCCTAATTCGTATAGAAATTAAATATCTAATGGTTGCTTATAAAATTCAGCAATAAGCATTTTGCTTAAAATCCGGTCTCTAATTATAAGTATCTGCATATTTTTAAAAAATCTTGAAAATTCAAAATAAGAGCCGTTTTAGAGCACATTTTCCATTAAAATTTATTTTTCTCTATATTTCTACAGCTGTTCCTGATATAAAAATTCTAGCTACATATCGTCGGTCCAGAATAAGACCGGTCTAACTTAAAAAATGCAATTTTGAGTTTTTTGCACAAATTATTTTCAATTCGCCTCTACTATAAAAGATTTTTTAGAAAATAAATTCTTAATTCGACATCTCTGGTGCTGCTACACACTCGGAAAATGTTTCTTGCAATTGATTTTACTTGTTTATTTTTTCTCATTATATTTATTTAAATTACTATTCCCCCCCCCGCCCTAGGTGGAAGTATGCTTTTTCATTTGCTACTCGATAAAATTTCTTGCTTGTTAAATAAAGTATTGTTTAACAAATTTCTTGAAGTTGTGAGTCCATCTTATAGGCGGACGTCTAAATAGTTGGTATCATTTTAGGAAACGCTAATACGAGCAACTTCAGCAATGTCTGTCCCATTTGCGTTTTTTGGCTTCTCTTTTTAATCAAGAAGAATATTTCTTTGAGAAATTCTGAGATTCTCTTCAGATGTTTTTATTAAGTCGCAAGTTTTACATGCGTAACGCATTAATTATTATAATCCATTATAAGAGAGTTTAATTTACCCCTCTGTTCGAATTTCAAGACTACGTTTTCGATAGAACCAATATGACTCCTCGCCTTTTGTTTGCATCGAATTTTTTCCATGTTTTTTTTTCGGCAAAAATATTAATTGTAATTTGTAAAAGATAGATATTTAGGTCAATTCTAACAACGTTTTCGTTAGTGTGATTTAGATAATATGAATTTACTCGACTGCGAATTTATCAAATGAATTATCCGCTTTAGGATAATCAGTTAATTTTTATTTTTTAATAATTTATTTGTTAAGTCTTCATAGCGACCTAATTCAATAGGTTATTATAAAATGAATAATAATCAAGAGTCGCGGGAGCGACTCGTCGCCGAGCATGTGAAAAGCAAAAGAAAGCAAAGAAACTCTTAATACTACCATTTAGTTGACATTCCAATAGATGCCAATGGCCCATTGCATTTAGATGGACGAGTCGTCCCTAGACTATATTATCAAGAATGATTTTAAATCCTTAATAAAAGTTAGGGACGTGAAAAAATTTTTTTGAGAAACTTTTCTCTTTCTGGGCGAATATCTCAAAAAGGTTTTAAGATATCGGAGCCAAATTTTTTTTATATTAAACTAGGATAAATAAGGATTATTTTGAGCACGAATTCAAAAAAAATTCCAGTGCCAAAAGAATGGCAGAGGCTCAAAGTTGAGATTTTGCCGATTTCGGAAGGTCAAAAGTTAGTCTCTTATTTTTCCTTTTTTTCATTCTTTTCTTCAATTTTCAAATTTTTAGACAAAGCTACAGGTTTCCCTGCTGGACCGATTTGGATGAAATTTAAAATACAAATAGATACTATCAAAACCCGATACCTTTGATATAAAATTTCATTTTGGATCAAAAGTGACTTTTTGAGAGGTATTCAAAATTTCAAATTTGTCCTATCTTTAACGTGGCGAAAAGACAATTTTGACTATTTTACTCCCTGATGACGTCATCTAGGTACATATCTATTAATATTAGTAATTTTCATCCCTAATGGAATAACAATTTTTAGGATAAATCCATTCAGATAGAAATACAATAGATTAACGTGATAAGAAGAAGTGCTACCAACATAACAAAAATAAAAATCCTAAAATTTTATAAAATTTGGTGAAATCCTATGTTTATCGCTTCGAATGGATACCAAACGAAGTATTTACAATCTACCAACATAACAAAAATAAAAAACCTAAAATTTTATAAAATTTGGTGAAATCCTATGTTTATCGTTTCGAATGGATACCAAACGATGTATTTACATTCTACCAACATAACAAAAATAAAAAACCTAAAATTTTATAAAATTTGGTGAAATCCTATGTTTATCGTTTCGAATGGATACCAAAAGATGTATTTACATTCTACCAACATAACAAAAATAAAAAACCTAAAATTTTATAAAATTTAGGGAAATCCTATGTTTATCGTTTTGAATGGATACCAAACGATGTATTTACATCCTACCAACATAACAAAAATAAAAATCCTAAAATTTTATAAAATTTGGTGAAATCCTATGTTTATCGTTTCGAATGGATACCAAACGATGTATTTAATTTTTACTGTTTGGAATGCATATTAAAAGATCTATTCATGGGATAACTTAATATTTAATAAACAAAAATTAATAAATAATATTTTCATGTAATATTTCACAAAAAGAAGTGAAATCTCAGCCAAAAACACGGAGATGCAAAAGGGGCGCCTCGCATTATTTTTGCCTAGCGTCGAGGTGAAATCAAAAAATGCGCCTCGCTTTTCTGATTTATATAAAAGCGAGGATATATGAAACAAATAAAATTCTGTAGGGGTTTTATTTAAGTGAAAATATTTCCTCGCTTTTATATAAATCAGAAAAGCGAGGCGCATTTTTTTGATTTCACCTCGACGCTAGGCAAAAATAATGCGAGGCGCCCCTTTTTGCATCTCCGATGTTTTTGGCTGAGATAAAAATAGCCATGATTAATATGCACCGGTTACTAAGATCTCTAGAAATAAACAGTAGGTGTATCGAACTAGAATTAATATAAAAAAACTCGTATAGATTTTCCAGTTATAATCATCCACTACTTAAAGTTGTCCTCGAAAAAATTAACTTTTGCTCAGTAACTCAGGTCTTGTGAATTTCTCGAGCTAAGATTGGCACTTCTTTAACTCTTTTATGCCAACAGCCTTCGAGATTAATTTTGACACTTTTTTTTATTAAAGCTTTTGTGATTTGTATTATTATTAATATGGGAGTTTTTAATTATAATTATTTATTAAAAATATAAATACTATACAACGTTTCGACTGCTTATTCTACAGTCGTTTCCAAGTACTGTACACTTGCTCCGACTCCAGTGAACTAACCTTTAAGAGACCGTTATGTGTATTTTGACACTTCCCTAACAAAATATTAAAAATTCTTTTTATTTTAAAGGTCTATCAAAATGAAGACTGTGACATTTATTTTAATCACTTATGTTGTTATTATTTTAAAATTAATTTACTTTTAGCATGAAGATTAAATTCAGCTTAACCCTCATTGATGACTAATAACTTTAAAGTAAGGCAAATATCATTAATTTTATCCTATTTAGACTTATATATGGTATGTGAAGGAAGGGATGTTGAAGTAATTAAGAATTTACGTATTTTCCCGCAATAATAGTTCAAGTTACCTTTATTGTTTAGCCTCGTAAAAACTGAATAATAAGTTATTATGACTTTGTTTTATCACTTTATTTATAGGTTTACAAAATTATTATACAAACATTTAAATTTGATTATACGAGATTGAAATTTGTTTCATTTATTTCCAACTCACATCGTTTGTTTAGGAGAGAAAGAGAGAAAGAGGATGTCACCCTCCCCCACCCTTCTACCTTACGTCCGCCCATAATTGTCTTTATTTATGCTCTACTATTTTAACCAACATCTGTTCATGATAAGATTTACTTGAATATTCTTAAAGAAGATTAAATATATTTTAACTTAGTCTAGAATGAGAAGTGTCATATAACTAATTTACAATTAATCAGGTAAAAGTGTCAGAGAAATTTTTTTCTCTCCCTAGCCTCTACGTATAGGCAAGGTTTAATTGTTTAACCTTCCTTATTTACCCGGTGGGAGTAAGTACAGTGTGGGACAAAATTAAACTACGCCAAGTCTCCTTAATGTAGGCAACTGTCTACGATGGGCTGTATTAGTGGTAGCCTTGAAATCAACTTTTCTTCTCTAGATCAGGGGTTCCCAACCTTTTTATACCCTAGAGCGGTAGTGCGGTGAACACCAGCTATTTTTTAAGGATATTTATAAATGATCAAGGATATAAAATAATAAGCAAAAATATTTTCAAGGTCGAAAAGCTAGTTGGGAATCCCTGTTCTAGCCTATAATAAAAATTGAATATTTAATTTATTAAAATTTCACTTTTATGATATCAATTATTATTATTATTAGCCTATTACTATAAATAATTATTAATAGGAATTTAAAATTTTATATTCTATATTCTTTATCTATAACCTATAGTCTGTTTAATTTTTTAGCTAGTATAATTCTTAATAATTGTCTTATTTAATTTTTTTTTTTTATAATTTTTTATTTGTTTAAGGTGCGCGTCTCGAAAAACCGTTAGAACACGATTGACTACCGAGTTACTCGAGGCGGCAAGAGATGGCGTTAGTTTTTCCCATAGGAATACAAGGGATTTATTCCATTTCATTTTAAAGATTCCAGCTAATTAATTAAGGTTAAAAAATTAATTATTTTTTAACTCAATGATTACTAATTTAATTATCTATAAGATATAGAGCGAATTTTTTAAAAATATCTTTTTTTTAATGCAATTAATCTAAAAAAAAATTTATTTTTTCGAAAATCAAAAAAAGGTCTTCTATAAGTTATAGATATTTTAAATAGCTTTAATTTAAAAAAACTTTGAGGTCGATAGCTTCAAAATTGTGGCCGCTGGAATCTCCCAAAATTAGCACCCCTAGACGCGCACCTTAAGGTCGTTTTTGACATTTGAGGCCATCCCTATTTATTTATTGTAAATTGATTGGTTACCAATTCAATTGAAACAAATATTATCCCCTCCGATGGGATGCGAGCCGACGAGTACGATAAGTTTACCTTTGAGCCGTAGGTCAAATGCATTAAATAAAAAAGTAAAGTGAAATTATAATAAAATAAATCAATTTACCTAGAATTGCAGAAAGAACGTCTCTGAAGATACTAAACAAAAGCTTAGGCTATCTTATTTATTTACTTATTTCTCTCTTCTTTCTTTCTTTCAAAGTAGTATAGAAATTTCCATTTTCTATTTATTATTTATCTTTCTTATTTATTTATTACTAGCTGCATATCCCGTATTCGGCTTGTTTGTTTCAGTGTTTTTATTGAGATAGACTGAGATGTTGAAGAAAGAAATAGCGATCATTATTTTGTGGTTTATCAAAGAATTTTTTGTTTCCTTCCCGCAATAAACTTTTTTTTCATAATATTTATTTCCGAATAATGGATATCCAATTAATTATAATTTTTTATTTTATTTATTTAAAATAAAAAGAGAAATCAAATTTTGTTTTGCTTTATAATTCCGCTTCCTTTGCAGTAGAGTTTTCAAATTTGGCAGAAAATTTCCCCAACACCACAACTCGATAGTAGATAAGATTGTCTATTACTATTGCCATCTTTATAGTAAACGCCTTATAGGCTGGTTGCGCACTTAAACCCTCAATTAATAATAATAATAAAATTAAAACCAAATTTTTTGAAAATTATAATATTATTTGTAGTTATTATCAAAATTACTTCATTTGTTTTTTCAGGCACCTTATTTAACAAAAATTCATTGAATAACAATTATTTATTTTATAAATTGCTATTGTGGTTTTTAGTTAAATTCGTCTATTTTATCAAGCCCTATTCAAAAAAACCGCAGTTCAGTTCTAACTTTGACATCTAACGTAACAAAAGTAAACTAAAATTATTTTTTTTTTTTTATTTTTTTTTTTTTTTTTGGAATGGGTGCATAAGGTCCGAGACCTAGTCTAGAGGCTCAGTTTTAAAACAATGGAAAATTTAAAATCAATTTAATAAAATAAACAAAAAGCTGGGACATAACAAAGTATTTATTTATTAAATTAAAGCATCAAGTTGTTGTGTAGATGAGATTTTATTCTCAAATTTTATATTGTCCAGGAGTAAATCGTGGTTCTCAATAAATTTATTTTACCGCTAATTGCGGACGTGTTCACTACTCCTAATAAATTTTTACTATCAAAAGTATTCGCTTAAAAATGGCAAACAAATTATTCAAAAATTCGACTTGATATCTTTACTATATATAAAGTGCTAGCCACTCAATTCCGTTGTATGTGTCTGTTTACAACTCTCTCTCGCTGATTCACCGGAGCCAGAGAGGGAAATTTAGAACTTTAAGTCAGAGGGAGATATTCAAAACTTTAAAATTTTGCATTGCCCGCCGAAGGCCACTTGTTTATGGAATAAAACATTTCACTAATACTATTAAATTTTTGAATATTTTTTATATGGACATAAAATTTCATAGAAAAAAATGAGTCGTCTCATTAATAGATAGTATTATTGGGAATCCACTTGATAATTGGGCACAAAAATTCACTGAACGTGTTTCATTGAATATTAGATGGATATATTCATTAACAAACAATTTTATAAAGGTTCCTGAATAGAATACAATAAACCTTCCATTTATTGACACAAAACGTGATAATTTATTCGATATTTTAATCCTCTTTCAATAGTGAAATGTAAATAATCTCCCTAACTATTTTCATTATAACAAAATTAATTATAAAAAATTCTAGAGTGATTAAATGAACACTTTTTTAAAATAAAAGAAAGCAAATGCCATTAGATTTTTTTGTGTAGACATACAGTATTTTTGAAATTAACCCTAGAAAACAAGTTCAAGTTCACTTGATATTAAATCAAAAGAAAAATTATTAAAGTTGAGTAAAACTTTGGATTGGGATTCAGATCTATATATCCGAAAAGAGGAAAAAAGAGAAAATTCTCCCCCGAAAAAAGTAATGGGACATCTTCAGGGCCGGGTTAATGTCTGAAAAAATATATAATAATCCTCGCCAAGTTATATTGGGCATACACAATTGTACGAATTGTGCGAATAACATTCGCTCTCTGTCCATGGTATAATAATAATAAAATTTGAGGCATTATCATGATTGAGCTACGAACAATTTTGTATGCCTAATATAACTTGGCGAGGATTATTATAGATTTTTTCAGACATTAAGGTGCGCGTCTCGGAGTGCTAATTTTGGGAGATTCCAGCGGCCACAATTTTGAAGCTATCGAGCTCAAATTTTTTTTAAATCAAAGCTATTTAAAATATCTACAACGTATAGAAGCCCTTTTTTTGATTTTCGAAAAAATAAAATTTTTTTTTTAGATAAATCGCATTAAAAAAAAGATATTTTTAAAAAATTCGCTCTATATCTTATAGATAATTAAATTAGTAATCATTGTGTTCGAAAATATTGAATTTTTTACCCTTAGTTAATTAGCTGAAATCTTACAAATGAAATGGAATAAATCCCTTGTATCCCTATGGGAGAAACTAACGCCATCTCTTGCCGCCTTGAGTCAATCGTGTTTTAACGGCTTTTCGAGACGGGCACCTTAACCGAAAAAAAATAGTAGGTCTAGGAGGCGAAGTCTTCTGACTAACCGAGTGCGGACTGAGGAGATTATAAATTAATTAATTAGCATATATAAAATATCTTTTATCTTGTATCATACAGTGTAATAAAATTTCGAAATTACAGACAAACAAATAAAAATGTTTTATCAAGAGAGGTCAAAGGACCAAAATTGGTAATAAGATATATTTATTGTACTAATCGTAGAATCTGCCATTTGAAATAAAACTTAATTTTATATACGTATAAAGTTTTTGTTTAATTTGTCTTCTAATCGTTAAATAAAATATAAATTTTTTTTTTTTTAAATAAAATACAAGTTGAAGTAAAATCTCATTAATTATTAAGAGGGATGTGCGTGAAGGTGATTTTTGTTGGCGTTCTGTTCTGGTTCACCTCCCGGTTGACTCCTATGTCAGATGGAAATTATTCTGTCATTTCGTGTTGGCTTTCGTATCACGTCTCGTCTCATCTGGCATATCCGTCGAGATGCCATCTAATATTGTCGCTTGATAATTTGTAGGAACGTATGAATATCTGGTGTAAGTCGACTGATAACAGAGGGGAACAAATTCTCTGTGTTTATTTAATAAAATTTCACTGTGAAAAGTTCACATTTTATTGTAGCCTACATCTAATAAAAAAATATAATTCAAAAACAATCTGTACTGATAGGTTTGGTTCTTGCAGTGCAAGGGGGAGGGGGTTTCTCAGGCCATGTCTTTATAAACACAAAACAAAAAATCTGGTGTGACTGGTCGCACAGCACTCAAAAATTTTACGGATATACTTTTTGAAGAGAATGTAAAAAATAATTGATTTTTGAATTTTAATCAAAATCGTTGGTGCCGATTTTGAGAAATTCGAAAAAACTGAAAAAGTACTTTTTGGCCAAACCCAATCGGCCTCAGGCACACGTGAAGTTACATTATTTCCTATCTCTAACTCCTCTTCTATGCCAGGGGGATGTCCTAGTTGAGGAGGGACTCCGTCAGCACCGCCGTGTAGCCTACTCCTTTGAAAGCATCACTGAGAGGGAATCTTCTTTACGTTCCTTCCACAGGACGGGATGTCACAGCAACTCTTTCTTCTCGTAGAGTTGCCTGGGGGCTATTGTGGTGAGATCCATTATTCCAATCCAGTGCCTGCTTGAGGGTTCTTTTACATTAAATAAATATTTTTATTTAATGGAAAAATCCCGCACGCCCAGGATTTGAACAGGGAACTTCTTTGTAGAAGCCGACACTCTAGCCCGCTACACCAAACGGGCCCCTTTTAAAAATTATTGCTAATAAATTGTATGAAATTACTAAAAAATTTATTTTATTCAAATAGGGAGAATATTTATTTATTTATTTATGAACTATTGCATAAGTAATCGATTCTCTGTTTGCTAAAGTAGGATTACCTGCGTATCATTATACATTTTACTATATAAGGAGTTTATGCATTTAGTAAAAATTTTTTTAAAATGCCATAAATTACTTTTATTTTAAAATGTACTGTACCAGACGGTAGAAACAAAAGCCTTTTATTATTATGTGAGTTTTTAATTTTAGACCACATTTTGTATTAATTATTTATTAAAAATATAAGTACTGTACAATGTGTTTCGACTGCTTATTCTGCAGCCTTTTTCAAATACTGTGCACTTGCTCTGACTCAAGTGAATTAACCTCTAAGATCTTTACGTGCACCGTTTGAGTCGGAGCAAGTGTACAGTAGGCTACTTGAAAACGACTACATAATAAGAAGTCGAAATGTTGTACAGTATTTATATTTTTAATAAATAATTAATAACAAAATGTGGTCTATAATTAAAAATTCGCATAATAATAATAATAATAATACAAGCTAAACCACAAAAGCTTAAATAAACACAAAGGTCTTATTTATTTATCTAATAGAGTAATAATAATAATAATAATAATACTGTACGAGACTCGTAATTCTTTTGACTTTTCTGTCTATATTTATGTTATTTACGTAAATTAAGCTTATTGTAGACTACTCTGTCTCCCCTTTGAGCATCTATAAATTTCTAAACCCAATTTTGTTTATTTTCCACAAATTTTCATTAATGGGTAACCTAAAATAAAATATATTTAATTTTTACAACAATTAATTAAAATTATAGATTAAGTTATTAAATAATTTTTTATTACATAAACCTAAACTATTATAAAATTTTATTTTACCCTCAACTAAAATTGTGTTACTATGGCTATGTGCTATGTGCTCTATACATACAATAAAATCGCCATCATGTATTGAGTATATTCAAGTCAATATGGAATTAATATAATGGTAAATCAACTCGTTGAATATGTTTGAATATTGATTATTACCACCCACAGAAGGATGATGGATGGACGCAGGACGCAGTGGCTGCAACTTGCAATGGTTTCAATTTTAGCCCCCCCTCCCCCCCCCACTTGGCTTACCACGCGGGTCTCATTAACAGTGTGGATGTCGTAAGATCTGAAATATTCTTTAAGCAAGGTAGAGCAAATATATGCTTTACAAAACGCTGCATCCTCACCACTAGGATTGTGTTGGTGGGAGAGAGAGTCACTCATACATACATAGCAAATTTGAATTTTTGTACCCGGGGAGCAGAAAAAGGCAACTAGACTCCACACATTTATAACTCGAAAATCAATCAATAAATAAAAAATTGATACTCATTGAAAATTATTTTACCAATTTTTTAACCTCCTGAATGTGAAATTTCACCTCACTAGTGTATAGTAAGTGTACACTGTGTTTTTTTTTTATTACATAGGTGGTTATAAAAATAAAAATTCAATTTCTTCTCACATCAATTAATCAACACTTATTTAAAATTATGTAATGAGTGTTATTATATGATGCTTGGCATTAAATTATTTTCACTGCCATATAAATTCAAGTGAATGACCGCGAACTAGGAGTGCCCACTAATTTGCTTCCAATAAGGCCAGCTAACCTAAATTAAATTCAAAAAATGTTTATTATTATGGGAGTTTTTAATTATAGACCACATTTTGTTTTTATTATTAAAATAATTTGATTTACGGTTTAACTGTGGTTTATTAGTAAAAATTACAAAGTTTCGGTTATTCATTCTGTGGCCTTCTTCAGGTACAATTCAGTTAAGATTACAAAGGTTGTTACATCTGTGACAATCTTTGTAATCTTAACTGAATTGTACCTAAAAAAAGCGCAAGAAAGGAAGGACGAAAATTTTTTACTTTTTAAAAAACTTGAAAACTCAACAACACTTTTTATTTTAATTATTTATTAAAAATACAAATACTGTACAACGTTTCCACTGCTTATTCTGCGTTTCAAGTAGTGTGAAAAATGTTTAATTCTTGAAAATTTTTTTTGTAAATTTCAATTCATGAATAAAATATTCAAAAATACTAAAATGTTAAGCAACCTTCAAAAAATAATTGCAATTATATATAAACCCTGTTATGCATTCAAGTGTGTCAAGCGCCAAAAAATTAAAAATCGAGTTAAGCACGGAATATTGTTTCATATGCTATAATTAATAGTATTTTTTATGAAATATGCCCTAAAAAATTTATATTTAATGTTACTTGCACAATTGACAAAAAAAAAAAATGATGTAAATCAGAAAAACTTTAAAGTTAATTTTCTCAAATCTCGGTACCTGGCGCTTGACACACTAATGCGTAACCGGGTCCATATAAGCCTAATAAATTAGACAAAATGCAACCGTGAGGAAACTTCTCTTCAAACACATGCCTCCAAATAAATTTGTCTCAGGTGGTTATCTTGTTCACAAACAGAGACACCATTTTTTTACTGAATGGTCTTTTTTGATTCATGCGACTTCTAATTTTGCTTTTATGAAAAACTTTTCTTTTATCATAATTATGTATTATTGATAATAAGATAAATGTATTTCTTTGATATACACATTTGATTTTATTATTTCTAAGAATTTACAACAGATAAAAAAAAAGTTAAAATGGATCGTGATATTTAAAAAAATACTTCATTAAAAAATTGTTTATTCAACTGTGTAACTTCCATATTTAAAATAATATACATTTTGGTTGAATAAACTTTTATTCGACAAATAATTTAATTTCATTTAAGGTGAAGATATTTTTAATATGTATTTATCCATTTTCCATTAATTAGCAAATTTCATTATTAGCGAAACAAACTTTAATAATTAAAAATATTCATATTTTTTCTGAAAACATAGACACTATTTTTTTTTTTAATTTATACTGTATAATTAATTAATAATTTCTTTTACTAATTATTGTCAAAAGAATATATATATATACATACACATCAGTACAACTGTTGGTGAATATAGATGTGATTCTAACCACAACAAGGCTGAATTTTCCTATGAATGACGTCAAAGTAAGTTTAATTAATTCAACGCCTGAAGTTGACAGTTTAGTACTCGAAACGTTTATATTTTTTTTATAAAAATAATATTATTCGGTCAGCCGCTCACATCTTGTACGTGGATGGAGACCATGAGTTACCCGAGTTAAGATTTTCACTTCTTCCACTCATTTAACGCCAAGCCGTGCAACGGGCCGACTTGATTTTTCTTACGGCAGCTTTTCCTCTTTATTTTACTGATTATAGGTCCACATAATAGTCAGCAACTAGATTATTTCACAAATTAAATAACAATATTTGTTTTCTGGTAAATACGTTTTGAAGTTAAATCAGAACCAAGCTGGCCAGCGTCATTTGAACCAAAATGGAGGTCAACAACGACAACAACGCCATCTACGTGTAGCTTGTCTTAGTTCAATTTTTGAATTTTCTATTTTTGTAAATTTAGAAATTCTTTTCTTTATCTATTTAATTTTTTTAATTTCATAAGTTAATTTGGAATTATACTTAAATAAATTTACTGAATATGTGGTCCCTTCATTCTATTGAATATCTGCTTAGTCGATCTTAACTATATAAGAAAATTTCTCCCTTTCTGTTATTATTATCTTTTTATTTCTAACACTGAGATATTTATTAATAGATGAGTTAAATGTCAAAAAGTTTGCTTTTGTAACAAGAAATTTTTAAAAAATTCGAGATATGCTTTAATGAAAATAGTATTTAGAATAAATTTACAAAAGCAAAATTTTGACGTTTATCAATGTGTGAGGAAAACATTAATAAAGAGATTTAACACGTATATTACTTAAAGTCCAATTAAGTATAACGTAAGCAACTTAGAGATATGAAGTTTGCTTTCTTTTGACTCTGTTGAGAGATTGAAGAAAAAAATATTAGATTTAGACCCACTATAGACATTTTTTGGGGTGAAAAATTGAAACACAAAGAGTTGTTATTATGTTTACTATTATTCTTACATGTAAACATATTATAGAATCTATGTTACATGTAAGATATTCCGTTAAAAAAATAAATAAATAAATAAACTAAACATGAGATAAAAAATGATTATGAATAAATTTCAAAATTTTATCTTATATTGATACAATCTCTAATAAAATAAGCTTGCCTCAGAGAGAAGCTACCAACTTTGCTTGGGTGCTTATCGGGTTGTTTAGTTTAATTAAATGCTTATAATTAATTCCATAATATCTTATCCAATACTTTTTAGGACTTACAAAACAAAATCAATATTTATATTGTTATAGGATTAAAATTTGCTCTTCTTTTTCCGATTATATACTTGTTGCAAACGTATTTTATAAACCATCAAAATATTATATACAATCCGTAAATTTCCGAAAAATGAAGAGTGTCAATTTGGCGATAAAATGTACTATCTATTGCAATAGTATTGAAATTAAAGTCCGGTAGTTAGGCAGTCCAAATGACACACACACACACACACACTAAAGTTTTCTTGTCTGAGAAATGCCTTTTTCGAAGTTGACAATAGGCCTTTTTATAAAAAATAAGATTATGTTGGATTGGGCAAAAATTGCGCCCCCTGGATTCGAACCAGGACCTTATTACCAGGCTTATTTAAAGTTTATTTGAGAGTTGTTTGAAAAAAATTCCATCTCTTTTCAAACAAAGCTATATTTGTTAAAATGGTCATTTCACCTCTCTTGGCAGGTTGCAGCCCTAGCAGGCGTCTAGAATTGTGACAGTGCCTCCAATCGTGCTTGCTAGATGGCATGCAGCATTTTAAGAACTTTTCGTATCAATGAAATTTTAATTTCATTAGTATAATAGGCACTTCTTAATTGATTTGTTATCAATGAGTGACCAGGAATTTTTGGATAGTTGAGATTTAAGACTTGAAACGCCTCACCTCCGAAATGAAGCAATATAAGAAGTCTGCAAAGTGGATAGTACTTGTCATTTACCGTAAAAGTATTTACCATTTGATGATTCTTCCTCTTTTGAGTTATTCTCAAATAAAATCTTTTTTTTGCATCGTTGGTATGGAAGAAATCAAGCAGAGTTTTAGTTTGTTCATTAGAAAGATAAGTCGTGTAGCCAAGGGTCAGCTACTTGACCCTGGATAAAAACCCGGCCCTCATTGTTAAAATAAATATTTATCTATATGCATTTCTAATTTTGAAAGTGAATAGCTTTGTAAGACCTTTTTCGGCATTGGAGGCCATTTAAAGTGATAGCCAATAAATTTCATAATTTTTTTCGGTATGCGAACTCCTGACTCCTGAATAAATAAATAATATGATCAATATATTTTATTAATTTTTTGAACAAACATGCGGACCCAACTTAGTGCAAATTAGATCATGTGGCCAGCATAGATTAATTGATCTTATAATAATTGTAAATATTTTATTAATTTCAAACTCATTCACTTTGATGGTAATTCTATTCTAAAATGAAAATGTTCTCTCAATTTCTCATATTCTATAATAAATTGACAAAATATAAAAACATATTTTTATTTTTATGAAATTAGTTTTTATAATTATTCACCCTTTGAGATTGAAATTGTCTTCGTCGAGGTCACGAATTGGAATTGATTTCAGATTGAGATTAAAAAAAATTTCCTATTATCTGCTCCCCCCTACTCTTGTCCTTCTCTCTCAACCCTTGCCTTGTTTACAATCAAATTACTTCTCTGGTCATGTTTGCGAGAACGAAATTCGCAGCCACCTGTTTCCATCAATTAACCAACCGACGACTATAATGGAGTTCATTTACATCAGCCCATTCGCCTTTTTTGAATTACATTAACATTTCATCATGTAAATATTTAAAATAAATAATTTTCATGATTATTATCTTCTTCACTAGCGGATATTGAGGTCATCAAATCTCTAGATTAAGATCGGAAGTTAAGAGAAAATAGAAAATTTCCGGGTTTGTAAAGATAAGATCAATATGACAGAAAGATATAGCTACTAGCATGCTTCGGAGCCCTTTTTATTTTTTATTTTCGACATTTCTAAGCCAAGCGAAAAATAAAATCACACTTCTATTAATAAAAGAAAACATAGAGATGGAATCATTAATTTAATTCCTAAAAAGTGATTCTTTTAATATTTTAATAACTAGCCCTTGGCGGTCAGCGCGGTAGCCAGGGGGACTCCCCCCCAGCTGTCTCGGCCCTCCCCCCCCTCGTCCTTCCTTAATCATGTCCAGTACTTTTTTATGCATCTCGTTTCAAAATAAATAACATAAATATACATATCTGGCTCATTATGAAATATAACTTAAAAAAATTATCATTGTATTTGTTAAAAATCTGGTGTGAGTGGTCGCACAGCACACAACTCTTAGCTTTGAATTTTTCTGTCGATATATGTTTCCGACAGTAGGCCCTACATTAGATAGAATTCAAGGTGTACAATTTATAAACATGGAAAAATATTTATATTTTGTTACCATGGAAACCATTTTTCTTAACTTTTTTATGAAGAACAACAATTATGAAAGCAAAATGAAAATATAGATTTTAAAGAGAATCTAAAAAATAATTGATTTTTGAGTGTTAATCAAAATCGTTAAAGCAAATTTTGAGAAAATAGCAAAAAACTAAAAAAGTGCATTAGTAAAGTACTAGTACTTTTTGGCCGATTTTGTTTAAAAGCTGATTTTCACGCTTCAGGAGGGAGGGCGCCTAATTTAAATATAAAATTTCAACCTAGTAGCTCCATTCCTTCTTGCTTTAAATTGAATACAGACAGACCATGTTGCAAAAACCACTTTTTTGGACTCAGGGGACTTCAAAACGTGTATTTCTATCAAAATCTCGACATCGAATTTTTGACATGATCACAATACTTTCTCTCTCTCTTTATATATATACTTTACTTTATATAAGTAAGAGAAAGTAAAAATATATTCTTATGAAGTTCATTCTGAATTGATTCCTCCCAAATTTGGGAATTTTGAGACCCGAGTATTTTTATTCAATTCCGGAAAATTTTATTAATCTTCTCACATTAAAAAAAACTCATATGTTAATAAAAAATGAACAAAATTTTTAACTATAGTTAATTTGGTCTCGCCAAATGAAAAACACTCACAGTCTTGTTAAAAAATTTTAACATCCGAGTGAATTTCATTCCATTAAGGAGTAGGTGGCCTATTAATCTGCAAGCACCTCGACGAGCGATGCAAGGGAGCAAGGCGACCTTGAATCCAAGAAATTTAAACATAAAAAAAGAACCTATTGGAAGATGGAAATCCCAATCTTATTTAAAATGTTAATTTATTATTAGTCATTATTATACAATTATAAATGACTTTTTTTGATGTTATTTTAGCTTAGTCATTATTTTTATGCATAACTAATCGTGGGTGGGACACTCAATTGATTCATGGCAATCCACGTATAAAGAAATGCGCCTAATAGAATTTGAGCAAAATCTGCTCTCTGCAATTCGCTCCACTGCTCTTCAATTCTATTTTAAATTTTCTAATATGTGTCAGTTGATAAAGTTGACAAAATCTAAGTTCCTCGAGGAATTAAAGAAAATAAATAGATTTTTTTTAAGGATGTTGCAATTTGTTACTGTGACGCTTGGAAAGACTTTTCTTTGTTTATTTCGTGTTTTTAAGGCCGGTTGCTTCACTTCTAGTCAACTAGCAAATTTATCCGATCTAGAGTAAATTATTCATATAGAAAACAAAAACACTCTTAAGCTTAGAGTAAAAAAAAAAAAAGTTTTTTCATATATAATTAGATATCTGAGATAGAAGGATGGATTTGTGAAATTAGCAACTTAATAAAGACGTAACTTTAATTAAAAATAAAAATTAAAATAATTAATTTTTTTACAAAATTTAAAAATTTCCTAAAAAAATAAACAAGGCTTAATAAAGGATTTGCATTCCAATTTGCCAATGGTTGTAAACTTCACATTGGTTTTGACTTTTCGCCACTGACTATTTACTATTTATTATAATGCTTGTGTTTCTAACTTCACCTCTGAATCCTTAGTTAAGCCTTATCATGAACTTTGCCCCCCAGAAGCGTGAAAATAAGCTTTTAAACAAAATCGGCCAAAAAGTACTAGTACTTTACTGATGCACTTTTTCAGCTTTTTTCGATTTTCTCAAAATTCGCTCTAGCGATTTTGATTAAAATTCATAAATCAATTATTTTTTAGATGCTCTTTAAAATGGATATTCTCATTTTGCTCTCAAAATTGTTTGAAGACTTTACTCTTGTATTTCATAGGAAATATAGGAGAAATGGTTGCCATGGTAACAAAAAATAAATATTTTCCATTTTGAATTTTAATATGTTGGCGGAAACTAAATATATGTCGACACAAAAAATCTGGTGTGATAAACACATACAAAAGTAAGAGAAAGTTGTGTGCTGTGCGACCAGTCACACCAGATTTTTTTAAAAATAAATTCCCGTTTATTTATATTCACCTCACAAGCCAATACCTTAATTCCATCAAAGTCAAAATTATAGGAACATCCATTTCCAGTAAAAAGGGTCCAGTCTCCTTTCCCTTCAATGCTAATTTCAATTAACTTCCAAATTTATTTATTTATTTATTGGAGTTGGAAGGACTGAAACCATTCATTCCTCCCGACTCCAATCTTATTAACTTAGCATTCAACCAATTATTAATTTGTTTTGTTCGTTATTATTAGTATGTATAGTAGGGGTGGTGAAAAATTAGAGATATATCGATTTTTTTTCGATATTGACGACCCTAATGTGTTGATTATACTCTGTGTTTATTAAAGCTTTTGTGGTTTGTTCTTGTGGGAGTTTTTTTTTATTATAGACCACATTTGTATTAATTATTTATTAAAAATATAAATACTGTCCAATGTTTCGTCGGAGCGAGTGCACAGTACTTGAAATCGACTACAGAATAAGCAGTCGAAACGTGGAACAGTATTTATATTTTTAATAAATTTTTTTGAGAAAATTGGAAATACTAAAAAAGTACCTAAGTAAAGCACTAGTTTTGTATATTAGAAATGTAACTAATTAAAATTTTAAAGAAATGTTTAAAGAGCTTTTCGAGAAAATTGAGAAAAAAAACTAAAAAAGTACAGTGAGGGTCAATATTAAGTCCCATTCATGGGTTTTCTCCTTGTGATTATTTCATTGTTTTTATAAAAGAAAATGAAAATCTTTCTAGGTTTGAACCATGAAAGATCCCATTAAAAAATATATAATATTTCTTTAAAAACAATGAAATAATCACAAGTAGAAAACACATGGATGGGACTTAATATTGTCCCTCACTGTACATAAGTAAAGTACTAGTACTCGAAGTTTTCCAAAGATGAGCCCTAACACAATTCGTTTTGTTTACAAGAAGTGGTATATACTGTATTTAAAATTTGAAATAAATCATTAAAGCGAATTTCGAGAAAATTGGAAAAAACTAAAAAAGTACATCAGCAAAGTACTAGTACCCGAATTTTACCAAAGACGAGAGCTAGCGCTTCCCTCTCCCCCTCCCGTCCTGAAAAAATTTCTACTACAGTATAGAAACAAAAGATAAATTCGCTCAATGAAATTATTTACAAATCGGAATTAAAAGAGAATCCATGGAATGAGAGAGGTAGTGGGTAGTGGGAAGGTCCATCTATTTTGGGGGCATTGACGTAACTCTCTTCTTTTTTCCCCTTTTCTCTCTCTCTCTCTCTCTCTCTCCCAATGCGATGGGATGCAAACTGGTTTCTGAATCGGAATGGCAAGGAGGTAAAGCAAGGATGCCAAGTGTAAACACATTTGTGGACATGTTTCATTCGCAAACAAAAACTAATTAAGATTTCGTGAGAGAAATATTAACTGTCTGGCAAATGTTAGTAGTTGAGTCACATTTGCCAGCAGTCATCGGGGTAAAGCCCTAAAAGAGCATTCTTAGGCCACTCCAGCCTGGATTACAAACTTAACGAAATGAAAAAAAAAATCTAAAAATTTATTCAAGTTTTCGTCCCGAATCCTTAATGGCTGTTTTATAAAAATATAAATTTTCATTGGGGGGGGGGGAATAGTTATTACTTTCGCTTACCTATATATGAAATATATAGTGAGATAGTATTGCGATCATGTCAAAAAATCGATGTCGAGATTTTCATGGAAATATATAAATATGTTTCACGGAAAACCTACACCACTTTCCCTCCAAACTATGGAAATATATGTTTTGAGGTCCCCTGATTCTAAAAAAGTGGACCCCCGTGGGTGTGGACATTTTTAAGCATAAAGGAAATGAGCTAGGAGGTTGAAATTTTATATTTAAATCAGGCACCCCCCTGAGGCGTGAAAATAAGCTTTTGGACAAAATGGGCCAAAAAGTTCTAGTAATTTTTGCTGTTTTTTTCGACTTTCTCATAATTGGCTCTAACGATTTTGTTTAAAATTCATAAATCAACTATTTTTTAGATGCTCTTGAAAAAATATATTAGTAAATTTTTTCGTGAAAATTGTTTGAAGTACACTTTACTGATGTAGTATTTCAGATTTTTCAAATTAATTTTCCGGCTCTTCCTTCCATAGAACCAGTTAAATTATATGGGGATTTGTATGTTAATTTAGATTCAAAAGTGGGTCCCCTTTGAGGCATTTTACACATTTAAAAAAATTTTCCAATTCTTATGTATTTATTTAGGATTCTCTATAAAATATGAGATTAAATTTTTAAAAATAACTATAGTTTATTTCAAGCAGTCAACATTTAAATCACAAGTTTGGAACTAAGGTGCTATGGGAAACTTAGTATAAAATCTGGTGCGACCAGTCACACCAGATTTATTATATCGTTTTAAAAAAATTCTAACTTTTTTTAAAATTCTTAAATTTTAAATGAATGTTTAAACAAATAAAATAAAAACAATTAAAGAGTTAAGACTAATCATCCGTAATAGCTTAATTTTTATTAAAAAACAAATGTTTATTTTGTTAGATAAGAGGCCGTCTATAGATAGAATATTATTATCAAAAAGTTAAAAAGCAACTTGATTCGTTTATTGTGTAGCTACAAACCTAATTTGTTAATTGTTAGCTTCCTCTGTTCATCAAAGGTCTTCTCAATTTTACAAAACTCAAGGTCTAAAAGGTTCTTTGTCCTCGAGGCATCTCTTTTATTTATTTTCTCTCTGGCTAAAGTTAATCAACCTTCAAAAAATCAAAAGCTTTTATTTTGAATGCATCTGGCTTCTTTTTTTTTATTGTCTGAAATAATTGATTTCCTAAAATGGTACTCACATGCGAATCCCGTGCCAAGGTGCCGATTTCTCGCTGGCCTTGTTTACATTTCATTTTACACGGCCTTTCCTTAGAAATCTTTCTCTTTTTTTATATTTTAAAAAAATATGAATTCAAGTATTTATTTAGAGCATATTTATAAGAGGCATTTTTTTGTTGTGGAAGTCGGGAGAGGGGGGAGAGGATAATTTTTTTTTAATTTAAATTATCTTCACTGGCACAGCAGCGGAGGTGCCCTTGAATTTCGAATTAAAATTTTTTTTTAATAATAAATTTTATATATCACGGACGTGTTTATTAAAGCTTTTGTGGTTTGTATTATTATTATTATGGGAGGTTTTAATTATTTATTAAAAATATAAATACTGTACAACGTTTCGACTGCTTATTCTGCAGTCGTTTTCAAGAACTCTGCACTTGCTCACACTCAGTTCACTTGAGTCAGCACAGTACTTGAAAATGACAGTAGAATAAGCAGTCGAAACGTTGTACAGTATTTATATTTTTAAAATGTGGTCTATAATAAAAAATGTATATAATTGATATTTATTTCAAACAGTCGCAATTTGTGACCTCGATATGAAAGAAATTTTCCCTCGTTGGATAAAATTAGCATTCTATTAAATTGAACTAGGCGATTGTGATACTGTGGTCTGGTGTTAGGGGATGCCAAGTGCAAATTGGGAGACCTTTGGTTCGACTCCCGCCGGTACCTATTTTTTCGACTCTGAATTAATAAATAATAATTATAAATTTCTATTTGGAACTAGCTATAATAAAATATTTTCCAAAAATCAAATTTAAATTTGAACCCTATTATCCTAATATGTTAGTTTCTGATTAAAAAATTACTTTTTTTTAATGCGAAGTGATAAAAACTTTTTAAAGTCTTATTTGATCTAAAATTCACTCAGCTGATTTCGAGAGTCGAAAAGATGCTCGGCAAAAAATACCCAGAATCGCAAAACGTACATTTTTTTTACTTTTTAATTTTATTCCTGTCAATATCTCATATTTATTTCTATCAAAGTGACTTCAATTGAAATCCCTAAATAAACAGGCATTTATTTAATTTATATTATCTCTTCGGTATTCAATTTCATGTGAAAAATGTTTCAATCATTTCCTATAGTAAATAATAAAGTTAAAAAAATGTTGACACGTCTCTATGTATTGTCTCAGGGCTACGTTTTCATTGATCATAAATTTCGTTAAGGAGAAATAAAATGATTTTATACTCCTTTATATTGGCCTGGCTTTGTCAGCACCAAATACCTATTACCTATTGAATAAAAGGAAATCACTAAAAGTGTGAAAATTTCATAATAATAATTATTACCCATTTTATTAAAAACTAAATAAAAGCTCTTCTTCCCCCCACCCCCTCACCCCAAATGATTCAAATAATATGGTAGTGAGCGAAAGAATGTATCGAAGTCAATAAAAAAGATGTCACATACAATGAGAACCCACTTCTCTTACTGCTATTACTTTATTATGCGGTATAGAATATATTAGACGATGGCCTTTGTGGCCAATTCATGAGAGAGAGAATAGGTTGGAGAGAGGCTCTTCCCCCTCCACCAACTTTGTTAGTTTAACCCAGGAGGTGACCAGCTCACAACTTTGGTACGAAACTACTGAGGTATTTTAAAGTATTTTTTATGCGATTTTTTTTTTAAATGATTTAAAATCGTGATCATTGTACATAATAGAATGATTTTTTATAATTACAATTGATTAAATTTTTTTTTTTATATTAATATATAGAAAATGCAAAAAACCTTATATTATGATAATTTTAATTTTTTTTTATCTAAATGTAAAAATCATTAATATCCAATCTATAATAATTAAATAAAGTGACCAAGTCAAAAATAAATTTCGTATTTATTTAAAAATTAACGGCCAAATAGTTCAGCACTCTTGCAAAAGATGGCAGACTAGTCTATCAGCCGGCATTATCAGATCACTTATAAGCCTATATTTTATGCTCTTATAAATGATATATAATATATAATAGTTATTATTAGGGGAATTTTTACTTATAGACCACATTTTTGTATTAATTATTTATTAAAAATATATAAATACTGTACAACGTTTCAACTGCTTATTCTGCAGCCGTTATCAAGTACTGTGCACTTGCTCCGACTCAAGTGAACTCACTGTCATGTCCGTTACCTGCCTTTTTAAGTATATAATAATATTTATAAATTATTCATTATTAAAATATCAACGAAAATCAAACAAATACATGAGATTAAATATAGCCCTACCATCTTGCCATCTGTTGGCAAATTTCCGTAATAGGTGGGCTTTTTGGCTAAATTTTTAAGACCTCTAACGCCATCTTATCGTCAAAAACATGCGAACAGCTTTACCTCCCAAAGGGCCTTAATACTGTTTCGTTTAACGTTGAAATTAAATGGAACTTATCCCGCGTTAAGCGTAATCTTACTGTATTTAGTAACATATTTATCAAATCGAATAATATTTAGGTGAATTTTCAATTTTCTTAATTGCATTGAAATTTAAATGACAAAAGTGCTTAGAAGGTCACAGACAGTGGAGATCGAAGCACCTCCAAATACGTTTGTAGTTCCGGTCGACCTGAATTTTAGATGAGAGTTGTTTAATAATATTTAGTTGTTTAAACAATTTAAACAAGGAACCGTAGGTTCTAGTTGAAATATTATGTATGTATAACAATTGAAAAATTAAAAACACTATGTTAAAAGTTTCAAAAATTATTTCATATGGATAATGAAATAATCTTTAGACACCTCTTGAGACTCATCACATTTATTGAGAAGATCTGCTAATAAACACAAAAAATTTACAAATGACAAAAAAAAAATTGCCGCCCATTCCGGGGCCATAAATATCTTTACATTTTAGAATTTTTTTTTTTGTAAATATTGTATATGACCATAGTGTCTTATATCTGGTCATAGACTTAAAATTTTAAATTTTCTTGATAAGAACCAACAAAATGAAAACCTTAACCAAAGCCCTTTTTAAGTAATTCCAACTGTTAATATTTGGAAGAAAACCAATGGTAATTTCCTTATTAAAATTTCAAAAAAAAAAGGATGAATATGATTATTTATTGCATCGGCAATCCTCCGATTAAGAGCTTTGTTGGAGTTGTTTATATTGGGATTAGAATGGAAGTTGTGACGCCAATACTCCTGGCCTATCCTAGACAGCCAACTCAGATGCTTTTTACCTCGATTGACGCACGCGAGATGTTGACAAAAATTATATAAGATAGATGAGGAGGTGATTTCGGTTCGAAAATCATTAAGATTACTTACTTCAATTAATTTAAAAAAAAACTAATCGCCTTCTAGAAGGATTTGAACCATAACAAGTTCTGTTTTCCATTCCAGAAGACAAGTGAAGCAAAATACACGGCGATGAGTGTTTTTGGATAATACCCTATAACTTATCAATTGTGAACTGAACCTCATGAATTGATGAGAAGTTTTCTTTCTTAGTTTGTACCACAATTTTGACTTGTTGCAGGCTACTAGAATTTCTTGACTGAATATGAACTGACCCTGAGTAGTTACGCAACCGAAAGTATTCCGTTTTGAAGAGAATTGAGTTAAACAGCTCAAGGGAGTCCAATAAATTTGTTAATGCCTAGATATATTTGTTTATTCTCTGGAGAAGATATTAAAAACTTCAGATCTCTTAACTTCCGGCCACTTCGGCCTTCATTAGTGAGATCTGATTCTAATCAGTGGAAGAATAATATTAATAAAATTTATGTTGTCAAGAAATAAATCTCGGTTTTTGTTATTTTAATTTTCGAAAATGAATTTTTGTTACCTTATTGGATAGTTAGATATCATATTGGATATCCAAGTGCATTTTTCGCTCAAATTTCTATTATTTGAAATTCCTATCGAGATCCCCGTTTATTTACCTCAAACAAAGGTACCTCACACCCAACCGTACCTCAAACCCAAATGGTCTTAGCGATCTACGGGCACCCCGTGAAGTTACATCATTTCTTATCTATAACTCCTTTTCCTGCTAGTGAACTAATCCTTATTTCTGGTTCCACCCGGTTCCTTTTATCCGTCCTCTTCTATTCTAGAGAGGATGTCCTAGTATGAGGAGGGAGTCTCTCAGCACCGACTCCTTTTCGAAGAAAGCCTCACTGAGAGGAAAGCTTCTTTACGTGACTTCCACAGGACGGAATGTCACAGCAACTCCCTCTTCTCGTAGAGTTGCCTGTGGGCTATTGTGGTTGGGATCCACTACTATTAGTAGTATTTATTCATGAGATTCTTCTGTCGCCACATGCTGAGCGACGGTCCAGCTTATGTACTATTTCACTGGATCCCGAATCACTGGAATTTGGCTGGCTCTATTTGCTTAGTATAAATATATAACTTTTACAAAAAAGCAATTTCATAGTTTTTGACAAACAAAGAACAAATTCAGTCTTTGGGTTTTATTTAATGACGCAGCCTAAAAACAAACTTGGTGCGGGAGGCAGAACTCGGCTTTATAAAATCAACAAATATTTTTGAATTGATAATTTTTTTTAAATTCAACATTTATTTCTAAAATATCTCATTTTTTAACCTTTAACATTTTATCAACGATAAGAATTGAACGAAGGCAAACTTATCTATAAAATGAGTCGGTTAATAATCAAATGTATTTGATAAGAATATATGACGTGTATCTTCACTTCGTCTTTCCTTTATTGCTCTTCCCTGACTGGATCTTATATTTTAATGGATTCTCATGATAAGAAGCTAATTTGATGGAAAAAATATCATTTTATATTTTATTAATATTCTGAAGAATTACTGGTACATCAATAGTTCAAAACTGGATTTGAATTAATAAATAAATAAATATTCATTCTATCAAGAATTCCAAACTTATTAATTATATTAAATCTTGAAATAAATAAAACATTTGGTGTGACTGATCGCACAGCACACAACTTTCTCTTACCTTCAATAAGGTAAGAGAAAGTTGTGTATTGTGCTTATCACACCAGATTTTTTTAATGTTGAGATATATTTAGTTGCCCTTAGCACCTAAGTGTTGATTTATGAATTTTAATCAAAATCGTTGAAGCCAATTTTGAGAAAAATCGAAAAAATTTGAAAAATACAGTACTTTAGTAAAGTACTAGTACTTTTAAGCCGATTTTGTTCAAAAGCTTATTTTCAGGAAAGAGCCTAGCTAAAATATAAAATTTCAACCTCTTAGCTCTTTTCATTCCTGAGATATTTTGTTCAAAGACAGACACACAGACCAATTTGCGGGACCCACTTTTTTTGGACTCAGGGGACCTCAAAACATGTATATCCATCAAAATCTCGACATCGAATTTTTGACATGAAATCAATACTTTCTCTATATATATTTCATATATAGGTAAGAGAAAGTAAAAATTAACTTAAAATTATTTCATGAAAACAAAGTCGGTATGTAGGGGCTAGCTCCAGGTCTTGGACGTGTAAATTTGCAAGGTTAGAATTAGTTAAAAGTTAGTTGAAAGAATTTATTGCCCAAGGGATGTAGGGCAGAAAATAAAATAAAATTTTAGAATATTGACTTTCATACTTGATCATTACCAATAATTGTTTTATTTGTATTAAATATAAATGCACCACCTGAAAATGTAATATATTTATTAATAAAATGAATAAATAAATTTTATAATATGAAGGCTTCCCCTTCGCCTCTCCGACTCGTTTGCTCCGAAGCGCAACCTGCGCAGCCAACAATCTCGTTATTTTCCTTAATACACGTTTTAATTAGTATGTAATGGAAATGTCATAACTTGAAATTCAAAATTAATAAGAATTATTTCTAATTTAAATTATTATAGGCTACTGAATATACATGTGAAAGAAAAAAAAGATTACACCTCTATAAAATTAATGACTTATAATAATAATGAGAATTTAATGAATTTTTAACGAGGCCAGACATCGAAGCCGGGACTCTTGCCAGAATTCACAAAAATAGTAAAAAAAATTTTATTGAAAAAATTTGAATGAATAAAATGTGGAATGTGCTGATAGATTGGAATATTGGAAAAATATTAAAAATTAAAAAAACAGTGTGTATATGAAGTAGAGAAGTGAAACTTCTTTGCAAAATTCACATTCTTGCTTGGAGATCTATCTATTAAAATTTCAATAAGAAGAATTTATTTATTATAAAAATTATTCGAGGCAGAAATGTTTTGAATCTAGTCGCGTCGACAGCCGCCTTCTTCTTGTTCCCGGGAAAAAAAATTCACATTTGTATTAACCCTCCCTCTCTAGCTTAGTTGGATAAGAGGGGATGCAATGATTTGAATGAATTTAACGTTTTCTACCGCGCGTAAAGAAATTTCACTTCAAAAACTATTTAAACAAAAACAGCTTTGAAATATAGGCCTATGTTTATTCTTTTCATCGTTGTCAATACAAAATTTTTTGTTATACTGCTATCACACTATGAGGTGTTGTGATGGGAATAAAATAAAATGCTTTCTTTTTCTTTTCTGGAATCGGAGAAATATTGAACTTGGACAAAGATTAATCATTTTCAAAATTTCGCTTTTTCCATTCCATTGTTTTCCACTGGGACAATCGCTTAAAAAAACAAAAATTAAATGATCGAATTTGTCTAAACAACCATCAATCAGTAAACTTTCCATTTAAGAAAATTCATCTTTCAATTATTCAATAAAAAAGTCTACAAAATTAAAAGTTTTTGAATTTGAAATGCCTAAAAAAAAGAGAGATGCTTAAATACTTTTTAAAAAATGATTTATTTGACATTTATGAATTAATTGCGCATTTTTCTATTTAAATTCAAATATCAAAAAAAAAAAATTCATGTTAAAATAAAATTAGTATAGGAATTAATTGGAGTAACAGAATAATTATGATTTTTTTTCAAATAGATATGTTTATTCATCAGATGCAAATATTTCGGGCAGAAAAAATGCTCATGCTCAGGGCTTTTTCTCTGACAAAACAGTGCATTATTTGCAATCAATATTATGTAGAAACACAGGTGTAGTTAGAAAAGATTTAAAAATGCGACTTTAATATTATTACTAGCCGCGGCGCCCGCCTCAGGCGGGCTTCGAAGGCCTAGCCGGGTCCCCTCGCCAGCTGGCTCCGGCCCGCCTGTGGCGGACCCTCGACTTTTCGTAATTATGGGAAAAAAATTATCATTACTATAATCGTATGGGGGAGTCTATTTTCTTCATCATTATCATTACTATTCCAATCCAGTGCCTGCTTGAGGATTTGTTTACATTCATAGAATACACAAATACATTTCCTATGGTAGAAATCGTAACATTAAGAATTAATAACTCAAAAAGTTATAGGAATTTCGGAATGAAAATAATTTTACTGTAATCCCTAAAAGGTCATCTTGAAGTATAAAAAATTTCGTTTCAAAATTCAAAGTTGCCCAAAAAGAGCGTGACAGATGGACAGACGGACATTAGCTAATTATGTTACTACCCAAGTAAAATTTCGCTATTCATAATTTAACAAGTTTTCTTTTACCCTTTATATAATATTTAATCTTTATATTTTCAGAAACGTCAAGACATGGGGAAATCTCATGGGATATTTGCATGAATATCTCAGCTTTTTCCAGCATGGCTGCTAAACTAAATTATGGCCCTTCTAAATTTTTATTATCAAAATAATTTTTTTTTGTTTTATGATAATTTTAAAATTTCCACAAGAAAATAGATGATGGTCTTCGAGCACTTCTCCTTTAAATAAGGTTAAATTATAGCCGAACCCACGTTGCGAGTTTCTATCATCACACTTCGCAAACACTGAATTTTTCATAGTAGCAAACGTGAATTTAATCAGTTCACAAAATGATATGTGGGTATTTATCTAAAAAGTACGAATAGAAAATAAATTATTTATTTTTTTTTAAGATTCTCCTTTCTTTATTCTTTATATAAAAAATAAAATTATATTAACATCAATTAATTATCTCAATTTGATCATTTTAATATTTATTAAATAAAATTTTTTTACGTAACCGATGATTTCCTAACAGATATTATCACAAAGAAAACAGTAAATTTGAAATTTTTATGCCACGTGAGTTAATTTAAATAAGGAAAAATTTTAAATACTATTACAAAAAAAATATTTTTATACCTATTTAAACGGAATTTTAAAATTTTTATCAAATGTCCCAAATGATAAGAGAGGTAATTATAATCAGCTTCAATTTCTCAGACTCATTGCGGCATATTTTATGATAAGAAAAAATATAGAGTTTGGCAAAAATGAGTTTTTTTTTTTATTTGAAACGGAGAATGAAACAGAAGCAGGAACGGAACGTTCCACTTTGCCACGCTTTTATTCACAGGGATATTTCGACGTCCAGCTTGGACATGGTCCAATAAATATAAAAATTTGGTGTGGCGCTGTGCTGCTACATCAAATATTTTGTGTCGGCATACCTGACAGTAACTGTCAGCCATTGATTTTAATGCTTTTTATTTTTTGCTGAGTATTATTATATATTCAAAATTATTATTATGGGAGTTTTTAATTATAGATTCAATTTTGTAATAATTATTTATTAAAAATATAAATATTGTACAGTGAACGCCACAATTAAGTCCCCACCTGATAGCTTTAGTCTTAAGTATATATGGTAAATGGTGAAATAATTTTAAATTTGAAAAGGTAAAATGAAATCATCTGTACCAGATTTTACGTTTTACCTTTTCGGTCATTAAAATTATTTCACTATACACCATATACTATACCATATATTTAAGTCTAAAGCCATCAGGTGGGGACTTAATTGTGGCGCTCACTGTACAACGTTTCGACTTGCTTATTCTGCAGTGGTTTTCAAGTATCGTACTGTACACTTGAGTCGGAGCAAGTGTACATGAATTGAAAACGACTTCAGAATAAGTAGTCGAAACGTTGTACAGTATTTATATTTTTTAATAAATAATTATTCCAAAATGTGATCTATAATTAAAAACTCCCATAATAATAATAACACAAACCATAAAAACTTTAATAAATTATAATCAAAATATTTAGGGTCATATCAATGGTTAAATTTAAAAATCCCTTTTCCTCTTGATGAGATGTGTCTCTACACCTAATTAACGTCTATCATGTTTTATAAAAATATTGACTTGATAAAAAAAATATAGTGAAAAATTTTTTCTAAGATAAAAGGCGAAAACGGACTTTGGTTTATATGAACTTTTTTTTTGGAATTATGCACAGAGACACGTCTCAAAAAACTAGCATACTATTATGAAACACCTTGTATAAGTAAGAGAAAGTAAAAACAAAGCAATATCGAAAGCCGTCTGAAGGAGAAAGACTGAAAAAGTACTTTTGACAAATCAAGGGGTAAAGTTGAAGTAACACCCCCGTAACTAGACTTACAATACAGTAGTAATTTTTATAAATAATTAAAATTCAATTTTCTGATTTCATTAAATTTGACTTAGTGCCTTACTCGTTGATAAAATATGCGTGAATAAAAGGGTGTAAAAGTGAATGTCAGCTCTTCTAGTTTCTTTTAAATCTGATAAAATCTGTTATTAAAAAATACTTAATCTTTTTCCAGGATCCTTTGATATGATGGTAGAATGTAATCTCTGTTTTATAGTTATAAGATGTAAAAAAAATATTGATTGGTCTGCCCCATTAAAGTTTTAATGACGCAGCAGATGAAATTATAAAAAGAAAAAAAAAGGAAATGGAGACGAAGAAGAAATCAACTACTGGCTCGAAACTGGCGAGGATCGTGATCGTGTCATATCTCGTGTTTTTAGGACTTGCTAGCAAAAGCAAATCAATATCCTCTTTCATACATGAATAAAATCAGAGAAGGTGTGCATCGCATGTATGGCTGCTTGTCACTGGCAGAGATTTTTTTCTTTTTTTTTTTCTTTCCAGTGCAAAGCGTCTAATATTTGCCAAAGAAACAAGAACAACTTGTCCTTTTTTTGCTCTCATCTCTACTATTTCGATTACAACTTTTGTTCTTTTTGAAATAGACTTTACATTTTATTATAAAATGGATATATAGTACTATTTTAATCTCACTCCTTCTTTTTTACTTTCTCTTACCTATGTATATATATAATATATATAGAGAGAGAAAGTATTGGATTCATGTCAAAAATTCGATGTCGAGATTTTGATGGATCTTCACGTTTTTAGGTCCCCTGAATCAAAAAAAAGTGGTTTTCGCGACATGGTCTGTCTGTGTGTGTGTGTGTGTGTGTGTGTGTTCTATTTTAAGCATGAAGGAATTGAGCTATGAGGCTGAAATTTTATATATAAGTTAAACACCCCCCGGGACCGAGAAAATAAGCTTTTAATCAAAATCGGCCAAAAAGTACTAGTACTTTACTGATGTACTTCTACTAGTTTTTTTCGATTTTCTCAAAGTTCGCTCTAACGATTTTGATTAAAATTCAAAAATCAATTATTTTTTAGATGCTCTTTCAAATGTATATTCTCGTTTTGCCCTCAAAATTGTTTGAAGCACACTTTACTCTTGTGCTTCATAGGAAAGATGGTTGCCATGGTAACCGAATTTAAATCTTTTTCTTTCTATTAGATTAAAAATCAATTATTATTTAAACGCCCATTTATTTACCATCTAATATATAAGGTATTGTAATCGTCGAAAAATTCAACCTCGAAATTTTGATGATTTTCAAGTTTCTCTATTGATAATTATGACTGTTTGTATGGGAACGCACTATCTTAACGATGTAATTTTATGTGTTTCTTACACTAAAATATATGTTTTATGTATCAACCTTTGAAATAAATCTGTCAACCCGAAGTAGATCTTTATTTATTATGATAACAAATTTGCGAGATGAGTTTGTGTTTGATTGGGTAAAAATTGCGTCCCCTGGAGTCGAACCAGGACCTCGACGCTACCTTTATCCTAGAATACCCAATCTAGGCGACCTAGTTATCTACCTAATTCATATTTATCTATTAAGTTTTTTTTTAATTTTGAATTATTATAAATCCCATTATTTTTATTCCTTCATGTTTTTTTTGAGATAATCAATTCTTTTTAAATTATACGGGAAAGTCGAGGTGGCACTCCCGATTTTTTTTTTTTTTTATTTTATTTTATTTTCAAGAATAAACTCTATTTACATATATAATTGGCGATTTGAAATACATCAATATGTAATCACCACTGTTATTAATAATGGTACTCTTACTATTTTTATTATTTAAAAATGAAAATTCAATTAAAACATGAATTTATGGCGATTTTTTAAGTTAGTTATTAAAATTTTCATCATAAAAATTTATAATTTACAGAGCTAAAAAATTAAAATTTTTGGGGTGCGTGACTCCCTGTCTATCTGGCCTATTAAAAAATATCTGGAGATTAATCAAAGTTTTATTTGTCCAAGAAGGTCGCATAGAAAAGATCTTTTTACGCAAGTATTCAAATTTATATTTAATTCAAACGATTTTCAAATAAATAGCAATAAAGCCTTTTACATTAACATTTTCGTAAATCATGGGAGGGTGCCTATTTATATTGTGCAGAAATAACGGTTTTTAAAAGTGTATGTGTCTGAACAGCTAGCTCCCTTCGAATTCACGCCTATTCAATAAACA